>JAURVB010006823.1:0-11665 GCA_033002965.1 Piper betle
GATTCAACCCATTCTCTCTACATAATTTTTTTTATCATATCGACATCCAGGGCCACTTGAGCCAATATAGAGCAACGCTCTTCCTAATTTTTCATATACGTTAATTATCTTTTAAGATCATCTTGAGCAACAAAATTAAGAATGTGTGCATCACATCTAATATGAAAATGTACAGGAAAAGATATCCTTGTTTGTTAACTAATAGATTAAATCATAGTATTATTATTTCAATCATTGTCTAATGTAAAACTAAAAAGTCGATTAGGAAAAATTACGCACAACTTCTAAAAGCATAGTTGCCATATTAAGACAATTGTGTGGGTGTTCTAACAACCTAAAACCGATTAAACGATTTTGTAAAAAAACAAATATCAATAATAAAATGTGAAACAATACCAAGATATCCTAGATGTTGGCAAATTGTCCACAAGTTAACCGTGAAAGTAAAAAATGTTTATGTGATTCAAAAAGTTTGGAAATTAAACATAAAAAACCATCATAACCTATAGTAAGAACACCTCGTCTAGTATTCCGAGGGGTTGGAAAATAAGCTACATTCATAAATTGTTCATACTTTGTTAACCATGGATTCTTGTCAAAATTAATGGTAATTGTAAGCAAAAAATCATTTTCAATATTTTTTATTTATTAAGTTCAACATCAAAAGGTATATAAGAATAACTATCAACACTAATACTATAATAACCTAAATTTTCATTGATTAATTTTAGAGTTTAAGTAATTAAGATTAGTTAATGATAAAATATTGTAGAAGAACCTGGTGAAAGCTAATGAAATACTTAATGACAAAGTAAACAATTGGATAATTCTATAAAGCATGTAGGTGATGTGATTAATTCAGACTAATTATATTGGTTAGCATGTAGGTGAAATCCTATTAGATATGAATGGAGGTGGAGATGGAAAAGACCAAAATAGCCCCTCTAGAAACTTCTAAAAGTAAAATTCTAGAAAACTTCAAGGTGAAGTAAACTTAAATAATTTTTTAAGGCAACTTCTAAGTGAACTAATCTACCTATCGAGTTTTAATTGGTTAAAAGGAGCGGCAAATTTTGATTTGTTAATAAAGGTGGCAAATTATGATTGGCTATAATAAAAATATGAATTACCAAACTATTCTTCCTAGAAAGTTCTGAATAACTTACGGATGAAACAAGTAAGCTACTATAAAGAGGGATATAGGAATTCTAATGAACAAGGATAAGAGGTAACAACCTTTATCTCTAACTATGTTTAGATATTCTCATGATATGTATGATTCTTCTTCGAGGTTTTCCACTTTTATTTGGTGATTTCAATTCTAAATGAGTTTGAAACTAGTTTTACAAGATGTTTTGGTTTTAAAGAGATTTTTATATAAAGTTTTCAACATTGTGATTTATCAATTGATTCTCTTTCGAAATGATGATTTCTTCTATCGGTTCTCATATACATAGAAGGTTTGTTCAAAAAATTTATATATAGGAATCTAGTATGAAAAGAGGAAAGATAAAAACAAACATAAGAAAGAAAATGATCAAAAGAAATAAACCACACTAAGTATGTGAAACCCAGCTTTGGGTTAGGGTTTTACCCACTTCTAGTTTATCCTGTTCGGGCCAATATCGAGTTGGTTCAAGCGAGCTCAAGCTAAACCAATTTTCAGACCATGAGTATGAGGCCCAGATGGTCATATGAGCATGTTATGGTGGCGGAGTATGCCAACATGCAGATGGTAGCTTTAGTTAGGCTATAGTAAAACATGAGTTATAAGTGTACATATGAGGTATATAGATGATATTTATGGGTTAACCAGGGCTTTAAGCCTAGATCTCGGCCCTTGTAGTGTTTAGTATTCATTTTGGATTTATAGGGTATTTCATTTTCATGCATTATAGGGATTTCAAATCACCTGATTGCCTCTGTGGGCCTAGCTGGATTTGAGTGGTAGATTTTTTTGAAGCACATTTAGCCTTCTTGCCTCAATTCTTATAGAATCACTTTTATGACTCAAGTCAGTTCTGATTTCAGATGGTCTTGATCCGAGCTTTTCGTATATATATATCTGTGTGTGTGTGTGTGTGTGTTGCATATACCAATAGGTGGGCCCCCGAGGCCACGAGTTGTTGGATGTTTAGATCATGCAACATGGTAAGATTAGAGCCGTCCACATCAGCCCTAGCTTTCACCCATTGATTTTCAGAGATTTTTTTCACATTTTTGGAGTTTTCCATCCCTAGCAATGCTGCCACTTCTGCTCGTCATCGACAAGTCTCTAGCCCTTCCCCAGACGCCAGACTGGCAGCCTCATGAGCACCTCACATATGGCTATCGATCGAAACCTGTCACAACCATTGGCGCCGCCGTAGTTGCTGCCAGGGACAGCATTTTAACACCTTATTTCTGCCTTTGTAGCCACCATTTGAGCCATTTTCCGGCACCTATGACCCACCTTCGGAAGATCTGACCACCCACACTACTTCCCTTCATCGAGATCTTCATTTTGGGACCACCCATGACCCCTGGAATGGCCATGATGGCCACTGGTGATGATGCCACCCCCAAGAACGATTCCTCACCCCTTTCAACATTTTTCCTCCAACCAGAGGCCGAACTCCACCGATCACCACCACCATCATCTTCCTCGTCATATGGGCCGTCAATCCCAACCGACGGCAACCTAAGCCATGCCACTGTTGGCATTTTCTGGCGACAGGGCGCCGCCCGCCCTGTCAGACCCGTTTGCCCGCTGTTGCATTAGCTTGTTCGAGTTCTATTCGCCCATTTGTGTCCACCTGCTATATCATGTCCACAATTGCATCAAGCTACCCTGCCCAGCAATCCAGTCCAGCCCAACTAGCCCGGTTGCTCAAATACCTTGGCTGACTCAGTTCGTCATTTTTAAATATTTTCAATCATTTTTCGATCATTTTTGGTAATTCGAGAACCCCTATATTAGTTTGGATGCATATTCACCTTATTTAGCATATTTTGATATTACGAGTATTTTTATTTATATATTTATTTATTCATTCATTCCTTCGTTATTGTTTTTTTTAAATTATTTTTATGTTGTCGTTTATGATGAATGTTTATGTGATTGTTTATTATTATTATTGATATAGTTAGTGTGACATGCTCGCAAACCGAACAGGAATGTCACGGATTCCAAGTGGATATACTCTCGGCATCTCATGATGGAAGATCTTAATCGCTATACATGATGAATGCCCTAACATGCCACTACATGGATGACTTGACAACTAGTTCATAACAAAAATAATGCCGATAAAATCGATAAAAAATTTTGAAATAAAACTGACAGAACCTCCCTGAAAGTGCAATTGGGGGCCACTCTGTCAAAACAAGATATATAAATATACAACTCTATATACATTCATTGTACTATAT
Organism: Piper betle; assembly: GCA_033002965.1. NCBI lineage: Eukaryota > Viridiplantae > Streptophyta > Magnoliopsida > Piperales > Piperaceae > Piper > Piper betle. Next base: position 3,412 of record JAURVB010006823.1, read on the forward strand.
TTTCACATAAACATTTAATTTGGCCACATCAAAATGTTCTCCACATTTTGGATCTTGACCCACTTGTTCATTCAATTCATCTCCACCTTTATCTTTCAACATGCACAATAGAATATATTTTAGATCATACCAACACTATCCATTTCCATTTACCAAAATCTCCCTCACACCACCTTTCATATCCTACAATTTCTTCACAACAATTTCACTTTCATAATAACATAACAAAATGACCAAGACAACCAAAACAAACATTATGTCGGCGAGCATGTGTGTGTGTGTGCAAGGTAGGTCACTACTCCTCCGTCCATGTAAGCATATCTAGTATTTAATCCTCACCTACATATATATAAAAGAAACGTCAGTAACGAGTGTTACTTGTCCAAAAATATAACTACATAACAAACTAGCAAATAAGAACTGACTTTCATTTTGAAGAAAAACTTTTATATTCTTCTCAGGAATATTCCTAAGGGCATCTACTGAGGAGCCACCGAGCTGTAGACCCGATAGTGTCCCGAACTGACTGGTATGATGCCTCTCTTGGTATTTTCTCATTTTCCCATCCCTTGGGACTACTAGTATATCCTAAGCTCTTTCCTTTCCTCCATAATTCTCTTCGTTGCAATATCATAATTAAAAGTTGATTAGATTCTGACTAGAGTAAAAAATAATAACTAACTCATAATAAATCTTCAAAAAATCCAAAAAATAGGGGAAAATCTAATAAAATATAATACACACAATAGTATCACAATGACATGCTATATGATGACTAATAACCCACCCAAACTGCCAATTAAAAATAATTTTACTGTCTAATACTAAAATAAATAAAAAATTTTGGGTGTACTCTCACATATTTTGATAACTCATTCTACTGCTGTCTTACTGACTTTATCACCATATACTTGGGCAGACATGACTCCAATGGTTCATAACACACAACCGGCCTCAGCTTATTATGAGTGTTCTAAAATTAACTCGATTAAAAATAGGAGTCGAACTGACCAGTTCTAACTATAAAACTATGACTCAGGTCATGAGTTTTACATTTACTTATTAATATTATTTAGGTTTACTAAATTTTATTTATTTATTTATCTATTTGTTCATTGTATGAATGTTACTATTTATTTATAGTTAATTATGTATTTTGTATTGGATAATTATTGCATTATTATTATTATTATTCATGATTAATTAAAACTGACAATTTATTTTTTTGTGGAATGGTTATGTATTTATTTATTTATTTGTTATATATTTACTAAGAGTATATGTGATACTTACTCATGTTTAGCTGTATTTGAATAGCATAATTATGTCATTACTTTATGATAAGAGTATTATTAATTTCATGTATTTATAATTTATCTACTCATTTGAGTATATTTATTTATGTATTTATTATTTTTTATTAGTTATTTTCTTTATTATATCTCGATTTGCTTGCTGGATGTTTAGTTGTAGGTTTATTTACCATTGTCTTCTTTATTAGGATGTATTGATGATGTGAACACAAACCACAAGCATGCTTTATATAGAGATGTCAGTATTTTGCTTAGTAGTGGGTTTTGACGATGGTTTTGGAGTCCGAGCTCGCCGTAGATGAGACATCACACTTTGAGCTTGGATTACAGGTCCATTAGGACTCTTTTCACTTTTTATCGCTATAGTCTATTGCTGATTTGATTTTAAAATTGTAGGATATGTTCAGTGGCTGTTTTATCAGACCCCAGTTAACACTTGCCATTTAGACGTATTTTACGTTCGTGATTAATAACCCTCGACAATGGGATCCCTCGAGTCTAATTTCGAAAATAAAATCCAACCGTAGGCTGCCTTGAGCTTCTATATCCATCCGTCCCTAGGTATATATATATATATATATATATATATATATATATATATATATATATATATATATGATTTTATCTTTGTTTTCCAGTGGGATGTGAGACAAGGGAAAAACCGACAACCGTGCCACGCAAGCAGGGGCATGTCTAAGAGTACTCGAACTTTATCCACAGGGCTAGGCATGAGATGAAGAAGGTAGAAGGCTGAAGGAACCAGGATAAGAAATTAATTTTTTTGCTAAAAGGTTAGTTTTAAAGTTTGTTGAGGCATGAAACGAGTAAGGATGTTGTCAAGCTGAGGCTGACGATTCCCAATTAGTGCCCTTATTAGAGATTTTTATGAAGAAGTATATAATGATTTCATTTAATAGCAGAGTTAATTGTTCTATGCTAGTTTGATTATAAATTATTTCTAGACCAGTAATACTTGTTACTAACATTTTTCCTATTATATATATGTAGGTCATGTGTAAAGACTATGAAAATAATAATAATAAAAAATTTCGACTAGGTCGGGGAAGGATTGAACGTTGGAGAATTATTATTAATATTTATATTATATTCTCTACCCGGTTAATTCTACCCAATTAAATATTATATTTTATACTTTACCCAGTTACCCGGTTAAAGGAAATACGGGTGTTAGGGTGTTTTCCCGTACCCTAGCCGTCATTTTCATTTCATTTTATGAGGAGCGCATAATCCTCACCCTAGCCACCTATTTCTCCTCTTCCTCACCCTACCGCCATTCTCATCTTCTTCTCCTTTCTCTCCTTTTTGCTCTCCTCTCTTGGTGATGTTCTTACACCTTATCTTCGTGTCCTGTTCGGTATGTTTTCCTTGTCATTCTTTTACTCATTTTGGTTGCTATTTTGTTCTCCTGTAAACATGCATTTCATGATCACCATGCTATTTTTTCTGCTGCTTCATCAATTCATGACCACCATGTAAAGTGCTGCTGTTTCATCAATTCATGGTCATTTTATTTTGCTGTTGCTGCATCAACATCCTATGCTATGTAATCGGTTAAATTAGGACAGTTAAGTTGCAGTCCCTAGCGTCTTGTCATTTCTGTGCATGGGGTTTGGATAGTGGGCTGTCGAGTGGGGAGAAGGGGAGCGTTCCCAACGGTGCTGCTGGCCGGACAGTGTTGCCTTGCGTTCCCAGCAGTGCTGCTGGCCAGGCATCGTGCACCTTGGTGCAGGGCAGTGTCGCCATGGATAGCTTCTATAAAAACACACACTTGAGGCTTCCTCACTTGCTGAATTTATCTTGTTGTTGACACTGTGTTGGGATGCTCAATATGGTTGATTAATTGGATTGTTGGGGAAGCAGTTAGTGAAGGACAAATCTGGTTTTTGTGCCAAAGAGGGAGTTTGTAGAAGAGAAGAGCATTGGGGAAGAAGAAGATGGGAGACTTGTAAATATGGGTTGATTAGACACCGACTCGAGTTAAAAAAATAATACTAACTTGTAATAAATCTTTAAAAATAATTATTCTAATGGGTTATGTGTTAAAGTTACTAAGCTACTTAATTATTGTACAAAATCGCGATAAGTAATAAAAATACAGTAATGATAAATGATCGATAATTAATCGGCGTACTACAAGCGATTAATTTAAATTGGATGGTTATAAATAAGTAATAAAATAAAGATTTTACCTTTATCATATAAAATTTAATATTAGGTAAATAAAGTGATTATTTTAATAACGAGTTAGTAATGTAGAAAATAAGTTATTAAACTATAATCAGGTAAAAATCACAAGTAGTGAACCTAAATAGCATAATGAAAATAAATAAGGTTCAAACTTTTATTGAGTTGAATAATTTAAAATTATTGTATTAGTAATATCTTTGAATTAGGTTAATACAAATTTATTTAAATAATTTAATCGAAAGACTTAATTAATTAAAGATTTAAAACCGTAAACTAAATTATCAAGACCATAGTTAAGTAATTATCATCTCAAAGGAATATATACTAATAACAGTAATTAAATATTTGTTTATAAGTTAATAATTATTTTATTATTTGTTAAGTGTTAATTATGATTTAGATAATTAATTTAAAATGTAAAGTAGGTTTTAAATAATTATGCCACATGAATAATTTAATATTTAATATTGTTGAATTTTAATCATGATATCTATTAGTCATTTAGTTGCATGCATTTCTACTCGAATAAAATTATACTTATGTATAATTTCATTTTTCTTGTTCAGATTAGGATCATTGGTCACAGTTGCAGGCTCACTTATGAACTATCCCGGTCCGAATAATTATTTGAAATGTTGTATTTTCCCTTGTTGGCAGCTCTGGTCTGCCTGAGCCCAAATTCGACCACTATGCACCGAGTGCAACTGGGGTCAAGGAATTGACTCAATCAGACACGGGGCCGCACCCTTTAAAATTACTATGTGGGAGTCTTGGTCAACTTGAGTATCTGACCACCATGCACTGGAACGGAATCGGGGTCGACTCAATTGGCCACAAAGCAGCGCCCCTCAAAGATTAAACACCTACCCCCATGCCGAAAGGGGTGACAGGGCCTAGTGGCGTAAGAAGGCTCATTATGCACTTGTGATACCGAGAGGGTGAGTCAATGGCAAATATTGGTAACTACAGGCCTTGAGCCATGCAGCGTGTGTGCACATGCATGGGATTGGAGCTAGATGGGGTGGCTACCCCTCCTAGCATATAATGAGCTCGACATAGGCTCATAACAAGTGAAAAGTCTCTTTAAATGATAATAGGGATTCTATTGACTTGTTTCATTCAATTATGCGGCTTAGTGGTTTTATAACTAACGCGAAATTACTTTCGCAAGTGAACAACTTTGGACTGAAGAATAAAAGTGTGGTTGGTTTTTCTTTTATCAACAAAGGTTTGGTGAATTGATAATAAATTGGACTTCCTCTTTATTCTCTTGTGTTATAAATGTGACTATGGGAAACGACCCAAGACTATGGGACAATTATTTTATATATTCTCATATGATATTAGAACATGTTTTATTTTTATGAGTTATAAGTTCTAGACTTATTTGTAGTATTAAATTCATGTGTTGGAATTTATTGTTACACCAATTATATTTTTAGGTAACACCCTGTCCACTCGGGCTGGTCAACACATCATGTCAACTTTGGTGGGAGGACAGATAAATGCTACAAACAATTGAGCTTAACCTAGTCACTTTCTTTCATACTTTTATTTATATTTGATGTGTTTTGATGCATATTTAGTAATGCCTTCCATTCTCCTGATGCCAAGTGGGTTATTTTGAACGATATTATTGATCGAGTCTCTTAAACTAGCAGCTTTAGATATGACTTGACTCGATCATAATATTTTTTATTTGGTTCTTAAGTAAACTGAAATTGGGTTATTACAAAGTTATGTGTGAGTATTTAGATACAAGGCTAGGCAAAGTATAAAGGAAGATAACACATAATAGTGAGAAGGGAAGGTAAATAACCGATATATCTATGTACGAGTTAATAGAACAGATTAAAGAGCAAATTGATAAAACTATCTTAAAAACCTTTTGATCTACCAAGTCTTAAGCTAAAACAATGATGAACAAGTTACAGGGTTATGAAAAAATTTACCAAAAACTGGTTACATGAATCCAAAAACAAGAAAATACTTAAAGGGAACTTAGACAAATATATGTATAGGTGTAGCAATGGTCCAAAACATCAAATAACTATTGTCTAATAGTTAGTACCCATTTGGAACTGGGTCTATGGACGTATTTTATGAATCAAGAAAAATGATAAGTGCATAATAATGAATTAGAAATGAAAACTGTGATAATTCATCTTGACGAGCAAAGTAATCTTCTCGGTGGAAAAAAATCATGACTAATTAATGAATCTATAGTAAGCTTTTTGGGGGTAAGACACTAAGTTTACCTTAGTACCTAGAATAAAGGAGTGAATGAGATAATAATTATATGGACAATATAATAGGTAAAAGAAATGTAAAATAAAAATAGAAGGATGATGCAAATATAACTGCACTTAAGGAAGGTTTGCTTAATGGACTTGTAAATTAGGAAAAGGAACATGGTTGAATGTAAGAGTAGAGTCAAGTATAAGATTAAATAAAATTTACATATAATTGAAAATATGCTGACTAAGGAAACCTAAATACTATGGATAACTAAGTCTAATGTCATGAACCAACAACAAAACCTGGAGGGTTTAATCTAAAGACTAATATTTAGGTAGAGGTTGATATGTTTGGGACTTATACTTAAGGTAGTAATGAACATGAAGGCCTATCTAATAGGAAAGATTACATATTTTTAAACAATATTTTGATGCACATGAAAACATACGCTAGAAATACGTAAGGATAAGTCAGTACATTGATCGGGCTTTACATAATAAAATAGATATGGACAACTACAATAGAAAGATAGTTGGGAAGCTTGCAATCTAGCTAAGGATAAATGTGCTCTTAGCCTTATAGTCAAAGTCAGAATAAAAAATAATTAGATCATTAGAGTGCACAGTGGAGGTTGAGAATTAATATGAAGATGGCATAAATACGATAGTCAATGTAGTAGGTGGATATGTAATGACTAAGTGCTAGTTAAAGGAACAACCATGATGTAAATATGGATGTGTTGTGATAGTCTTTTCTAATCATTTTTAGATTCTGTGTTGAGCGGCTTTTGAAGTATTTTTTATTGGAAAAGATATTTCTATGTTTTATGATTGTTGATTTGTGTTCATCAATTTCAAATATGTTTTATTACCAATTGTTTTCATGATAATTGTTGATGATTGGAACAAAAACAAGATTTGATTTTACGATGTTTTATCAATGATTTGTGTTTTTCTTCAAAGAAAACTCCCAAGATTATGGCAACAGTTTCATAGGGCAAAAGATTGATACAAAAGATTCAAAGATGATGACTACAAAAACGAAAAATATGATGAATGTCTGGTTAAACCTTGTCATACAAATTGAATACCATATGTCTAGTAAAACCTTGTCATACAAATTGAATGCCTTGCTCACCTTACTATTAATGGGTTTGGCACCTGGTGACGAGTGACCAGTTATGATACATGCTGTAGAGTCACATATGATTACAATTATGAACTGTGATTGTAAAACTCATGATTTGAGTCAGGGTTTTATATTTAGAACCGGTCCGTTTGACCATTATTTTCAAGTTGAGTCAGTTGTCAGAACACGTGTACTGAGCCGACGCCGATCACGTGTATGAGCTATGAGGGGTCATGTATACCCAGTATATTATGATAATGTCATGAATACAATAGAAAAGAATGAGTTATCAGAATGTATGAGAGTATGCCAGTTATTTTTATTTATTTTATTTTATATATAGTGGATCGTACAATTAGTTTTAGGTTGTTTATCACATCAGGATGCGTTATGGGGTAGTTTGGTGGGTTAATAGTTATAGAGCATGTCATTGTGATGTTGTGGTGTGTAATATGTTTTATCGGATTTTTCCCGATTTTATGGAATTTTTTAAAGAATTTATTACAAGTTAGTTATTATTCATGACTTGACGGAGACGAGTCAAGTCTTATTTATGATATTGCCAGACAGTCATATTCATTCCCCCACCCCCCGACACTTTCTTTCTTCTTCCCCATCCAAACCCTAGTAGTGCCACCCTCTGCTTGTCATTGCCGCTGCTGTCAATGCCGGCCTACCACCGATCGTTGTCGCCAGAATCGGCTCGTGGCATTGCCATGCCGCCCTGAGTGCCCCGGCCGTCGTCCGCCCTCCACAACCCCAGATCGCCACACCTAGCGCTGCACCCCCGTTACGCTCGTGCTTCCAACAGTGATCCAGTGGTCGCCTTGACGTCTTTGACCAACCCACAACCCTCCCCGACGGAAGCGGAGCCCAACGCTACCCACATCGGCCAGATTTCTTCACCCATTGCCAGCGCCTCTGTTTTCCCCTTTTTCGTTGAGCCGCCACCTCAACTGATCACATCGGGCTTGCCAAACCAGTTTCAATGGTACCTAATACCCTGCTATTCCACTAGTAGACGCCGCCGGCGATTGCTGCTAGCAAACCACCGGAAAGCTACCAGAAAACCACTAAATCTCCAGGAAAACTGCCGGAACCCACCGTAAAACTGGATTTGCTGGAATTCGCCGGATCTTCCACGGAGCTCATCCAGTCAGACCCGATTGAACTTTGGAGGCCAACAAGTGCCGAATTCGAGGTTCAAGACTCGCAACGAAACCCTGGCCATCGTTGATTGTCCATGACAAGAGGTATAATTTCCTCCGATTTGATTATTTAAACTTGATGATTGTTAGCAAAACATACTAGGATTGATTAATTGTCATGATAAATGTCAAACTATGAACGAAGTGATGATTTCATGA
>JAURVB010006825.1:0-14580 GCA_033002965.1 Piper betle
TCGGGCGGTTCGCCGCCGCCGTCGCCGCTGCCGGAGCCGAAGCAGTACGGCGTGACCAAGCCGATTTCGATCGCCGGGCCGGCCTGTGCGGATGTCCACCGGACCTCTGAACTGGAAAAGGTTTGTTTCTTCTTTCTTATATTCATTCCTCTTTTGAGCTCTTTTTTTATTTTGAAGATTTAGGGAAAAAATTGTTCTGGAATCTTGTTTTTTATTCTTTTTCTCTTTGAAGTTCTTGGAGGAGTACGAATTGTATGAATCGCGGGAAGAAGCGATCAGGAGGAGAGAGGTTCTTGGTCAGATTGATCTGGTATGTGTATTTGTTTTTTTGTTTTTCTCTTTTTTCTGGCTTAACTTGTGATTGTGTTGATTGTTCAATGGAAAATTTGTAATCTTTATTTTCAGATTGTCAAGAACTGGGTGAAAGAGGTTACTCGTCAGAGGGGGTACACTGAACAAAGGGTGGAAGATGCAAAGGCGGTTATTTTTACCTTTGGTTCTTATCGCTTGGGAGTAAGAAAATATTATATTTTAAACTTTGCTTATTTAGACGCGTTTTGATTCTTCTCATATTGTTATGATACTTTGGTGCAATTTAATTCTGCTCATATTGTTATGATGTTTATCAGAGGCTCCTGATTTCTTAAAAGTTACCTCATCATTATATTTAGCTGGTTTTGTGTTCACGTTGGTCTATGGGACTATGGGTTGGTTTCAGTGGTTACTCTACTTACCTAAATGAAGAAGTTGAAAAAGTGGTTACTGTACTTACCTTGAAGAAGTTGAAAAAGTAGTTACTGTACTTACCTTGAAGAAGTTGAAAAATGGTTACTGTACCTACCTAAATGAAGAAGTTGAAAAGTGTTAAATTTATTAAACCTCGGTGCTTGTCACGATGTCAACAAAATAGAACAAGTGTCCGTGTACAACAACCGGGCACTGATGGCTGGTAGGTGATGGTTTGCTTTATTAATTTTTGGATTCACTTGAACAAAGAAAATCCCTTTGTTGTCAGTATTTTTTCCAACTAGAAAGGGATGACAATGGAAGTTAGGGAAGGAGAGAGGTCAGCAGTGAGTGGTGGGAAAGAGTTTCGAAGGAACTGGTAAGATCTTTTGCGCAACGTAAGAAGAAGGGGTTGATCTGTACCATTCTTCCTTTTTAACAGTACCTCAGGTTTTTCTTTCACCAGTATCGAATAGAACATGCTCAAGAAAATCTTCTTCTTGTAAACTTGCTCGAGTTAGATGGAAAAAATCAATTGTACGGATTTTATAAAACCATATGCTATGGCTCTATGGCTCAAATCCGTAGTAAATCTTATTTCCGATAGGAACACTCAACAATTGAATCCAATTTTTTCATTATTTTCATATCTGTAATGGCCTTGCTGTAACTTGTTGAGGAATAATGGCATTGAGTTTCTCGACTCTTCGCCTATTGGGTGATGGTGGCTCGATGGTGAAGTCTGGTAGAAGTAAAGGCATTGCTTTCAAAAAATTATAATACTCTTTTTCCATGGGCTTTCAAAACTATGGATGAAATAGGATTTATTAGGATTGATACCAAATTGATGGGGAATGGGATGGGAAGAAAAATATGAATTTAAGAGAAGAGATGTGATAGAGGAGAAAGGAGAAGTTTTAGGGGAAGAAGAGAATAATAGGGAGGGGAAGCGGCTTTGGTAGTGCCAATCCATTTTTTTTCCAATAATCAACATATAAAACTTATTGACATTCAATGAACCGAATGGCATAAGGGTCTGTTTAGATTGTGAGAAAGAGAAGAAAGTGAGAAAAGTGTATATTTATCACATTTCTGTATGTCTGGTTTGCAAGAAAATATGGGGAAAAAATCAGGTTTCCATCATGATGGAAAACTCTCCTTCACAATCATTTTCCCACCAAAAGTATAAGGAAATGATAGAAAGTGAGAATTATGCTTTAAAAAATTGTCCTTTTTTCTAACCAAACACGTATGAGAAAATGATAAGAAAATTGACTTCTTTTGTTTTCTTTCCTTTTTCTTTTCTTTCTTTTATAATCTATCAAACCAAATAGACCCTAAGGAAAACATAAATTAATAATACTTAGAATCCTAATTCAACTAGAAAATTATTTTACAATCTTAATTACGGACGAGAATTATTTTAGTTTCAAAATTTTAATCCCGCCCAACCAAAGGACGAGGGCTGTTGCAAGGAAGGGCGTCCGTCATCCAAAATTTTGCCATTTTAATTACATGGATCCTAGCTTAGGATCCATGTCCCCAGCACCTTTTGGGTAATAGGTGGAAGTAGAAGAAGTAGAAGAAATTATTCATAAAAATATCGCATGAAGCTGATTTTTTCATTTTACATTTATTCATAAATCAATTAGAGCTTGTCTTGTATCTGATTGGCTGTGAACTGTTGATGGATATCAATCATATCTGGATATTTATAATTATTGTTAGATTAAAAAGTCAGTTTAGTCAAGTATTAGACCAACTATGCTTTTTTGGGACACTTTCCATTGTTTTGAATGGTGAATATGCCTATAATCATAATGGTCAACATGGGAATTAAACTTGTATGTCAGTGGAATAAATGGAGAGATTGACATGCAAGTTTCTAAAATAGGTTTATGGTTTGGTTGATTCTTAATCATTCATGTATTTTCCCTGGCAGTCTTCTTTTCATACTGGTCACTTTGAAAAAATTTCACATGGAAATAATTTTTTGTTGATAAAAAATGTATGCCATTAAAGATTAATGGTAAGGTCTAAGAGGGAACCGTGATGATCTATATGAAACATTGAGCTTTAGACCAGCATTTTGTCAAACTTTTTAATGATCCATCCATTTGGATTCTGTGAACAGCCTTCTTTTTTGCTTTATCATCTGCGTGCAATGTAATTGAAACACCTGTGCTTCCATTTCTTAGGCGTAGTTATAATGCTGTCAACATTGGTCATGATATTTTGCCCTTTCCCATACACATTGAAATGTCATTTTATCCAGAAAAATTGTATAAACTTTGATTGAACATGACTTTCATATTTTCTGCGGACAGGTGCATGGTCCTGGAGCTGACATAGATACATTATGTGTAGGGCCTTCCTATGTAAATCGGGAAGTAAGTTTAACCTGCTTTTCCTGAGCTTTCATAAGTTTCTTGATAATTTGGTTCAGAAGTTAGTCTTTGCTTTGCAGGACGACTTTTTTGGCATTTTGCATGACATGTTAGCTGAAATGGAAGAGATAAATGAGCTACAACCTGTTCCAGATGCTCATGTCCCTGTGATGAAGTTCAAGTTCTGTGGTATATCGATTGATCTTCTATACGCAAGCATATCACTTTTGGTGGTTCCTGAAGTGAGTGGATTTTGTCCAATGTTTTACCTTTTTGTTATTTCGTAGGTACTTATCACAAGATAATGTGATTTATAGTATCACTTTGTTTTATATGAGGCACTTTTACATGTTCTTTGGTTTATATTGCCTGCATTTGAAAATATTTGGTTTATATTGCCTGCATTTGAAAATGTTGAAGTGTGCTGTAAAATCTATAAGTTCTACTTGTCCAATGCTATTACTTATTTTAGTGGATGGTAATGGAACTAAGGATACAAGTGAAGATTTAGTTTTTGCATCAAACTTCGCATTCACTGGTCTCCTTGTCCTGCTAATTCTTTTACTATGCAAAAATTACTACTTGAAGGTGTTTAAGGTTTTAATCTGCTTTCCATTTGCAAGGACATACTTATCCAGTAACTTCCCTCAGTATAGCACTTTTTTCTGTGATCACTGTTGGAGGATGCATTATCTTGTATTTTTACAGATTTCCTTGTTTTGTTATGTCTGTCTTGCATAAGAAGTGATCGGTTTAAATACCACACACAGGATTTGGACATATCAAATGGATCTATCTTGTATAACACTGATGAACAAACTATGAGGAGTCTTAATGGATGCAGGGTGGCGGACCAAATTCTTCGTCTTGTTCCAAATATTGAGGTGGGGAAATATGCTTTATAGTCTGGTGCAAAGAAAATTTATGAATTTCTCTGACATATAACTTTTATTTGCAGCATTTTTGTACAACTCTGAGATGCTTGAAATTTTGGGCCAAAAGAAGGGGTGTTTATTCAAATGTAAGGACTATCTATCCAATTATTAATGTTTCATACTTTGTCTCAGTTTCTTTTCTTTTCTTTTTTGTCGGTGAATGTTTATATTACATTTTCAGGTTACTGGTTTTCTTGGTGGAGTAAATTGGGCATTGTTAGTTGCGCGTGTTTGCCAGCTTTACCCAAATGCCAATCCTAGTATGCTTGTATCTCGTTTTTTCAGAGTGTATACTCAATGGCGATGGCCAAATCCCGTGATGTTGTGTTCTATCGATGAGGATGAACTTGGTTTTCCTGTTTGGGATCCACGCCGTAACCCACGTGATAGGTTACATCAAATGCCCATCATAACACCGGCTTATCCATGCATGAATTCTAGCTATAATGTATCTGATAGTACTTTGCGTGTGATGATGGAACAGTTTCAATATGGTAATAAGATATGCGAGGTGAGATAGCCAACAATGATTTCTTGCTTTTGTTTGGTTCTTTGCCTGGTTGGTTGAATTTCAGCTGCTCTTATTTGATTTAATGTGTTGGCTTTCTCTTATGTAGAAAATCGAGCTGAATAAAGCATCCTGGAGTTCACTGTTTGAGCCCTATCACTTTTTTGAGGCATACAGGAATTATCTACAGGTTGACATTGTTGCTGCTGACGCTGATGATTTGCTTGTATGGAAGGGGTGGGTAGAATCACGGCTAAGGCAGCTGACTTTAAAGGTACAATATTTCTATCTTGTGATGTGTACCTCAATTAAACTATTATGATGGCCTTTAATATTTTTAATTGCTGGGCTTGGTGTCATTTGATTTTGCTGGTGCAGATTGAGAGAGATACTGGTAGAATGTTACAATGCCACCCATACCCTAATGAGTATTCTGATCTATCAAAGCCATGTCCACACTGTGCCTTCTTCATGGGCTTGCAGAGAAAACAAGGGGTTAGTATTCAAGAAGGGCAGCAATTTGATATTCGAGGCACGGTTGACGAGTTTCGGCATTCTGTGAACATGTATATGTTCTGGAAACCAGGAATGGAAATATATGTTTCCCATGTTCGTAGAAAGCAAATTCCTTCGTATGTCTTTCCTGATGGTAAGTGTTAAGTGTTTAAAGTGTATAATATTTATCTATATATTTAATGTGATTTTGTACTTTTCGGGTATAAATATTATTAGTTATGTGATATTTTTAATTATATTCTAATTAATTAATATTTTATGATATATATTTAATTTTGGCATTTTAATGCAGAAAAAGATGAAACAAATTAAATTTTAGAATTGAATAGTCGTGACATTTGGCCTATCCAATGGCTACAATTTATAGAGTTCACAAAGCTTGGTGAGGATGGATGTACGTTGCTTTGGATGTATTTGAGTACGTCAAGGAGTTGGAAATTTGAATAGACATTATAATTATATAGACTATGTCGATTTAATAATCATCTTCTTTAGATTCATGTATTTAATGGTCATTTTATTTTCTATTTAAAGCGTGGTTATTTGTTGTTTGGGATATTTAAACTCTTTGCTTAAGAGTTTAGTGAATTAAGTAGTTACTAGTTGTAATTTTTAGTACTTTTTATAATATAAGTTTATTTCTATAACACTCTGTTTCGGTTCTCCTGTGAACCGACCTGAAAATGTCACCGTCGACCGAACCATTTGCTAATCTATTGGAGTTCGGTTAAGTCGACCTCGGATCTGCCCTCGGTGTTTTCAAGATGGAGATGCAGACATGAAATGCATGGATGTGATGCATGGGTTTTAACGTAATCCTACATGCATGCTATGATGTGCAAGCAAAATAAAATCATGCAACAGCAAGAAATTTTAATTAAAATTCTATTAATTTTTTACGAAAAAATAAATAGAATCTCTCATAAAAGTGTAATAGGGGCTAACCTGTCCACAATAAGGGTATATAAATATTTTATCAAAATACGATAAAACATGACAATCTACTGTAGCATTCATCATTATCTCATTTGTTTTCATCTGAGCCGAGTCTAAACTCCAAGGCTTCCTACTCATTTACAATTATCCGTTCGTTTCATAATAAGTAATTCATTAAGACAAACATTCTAATTATCATTCACACAGCCATTAACACACCATCATTATACATATACACGTAGTAGGTATATGTGTGCGCAGTTCCGTGCTGCTCTTTCGTAGTCCCGACAGCTTGCATCTCGCATTTCTCACCTACATATATATATAGAAAAACGTCAGCAACGGGTGTCACTGGTCCGAAAATAACTAATATCAAACTGGAACATGAGAGCAAACTCTCATGGAAAGCTAATCATTACATATCTTCCTTAAGAACTCTCATAAGGGCAACTACAGAGGAGTCGTCGAGCAGCTGACTCAACAGCATCCCGATCTATCTGATACTGTGCCACTCATGACACTTTTATCTTAAGCCCTCTCCGAACCTCCATATCTCTCCGGGCCTTGAGCACGCAGGCCAGAGTACTCTCAGACAGTTGCCTTTAGTACCCTTTGAACCACAAGTCCGAACATGCGCTGAACTAAATGAGTACACGTAAACCTCCACGTCCTCCGTGTGTGAAGAACTCAAACGCGGAGTTGTCAGGATCCCTCGGGAATGGAACAGTTCGCTAGCACTAATCCAGAGCCCGCTTTGACTGTCACGACATCCACTCATGGTACGTGCAAGTCGATTCATCTCCTCTTGTCTCACTGAAAACTCGATAAAAATATTTATAGGGCTGGGTTGGGATTTATTATAATAGGCCCGAAGGCAACTTGAGGTGGATCTTATTTTCGAAAACAAGCTCGAGGGATCTCATCCTCGAGGGTTATTAATTCCGATAACAATTGACCAGATGACCCGTGTTAGGTGGGGTCCGATAAATCATCCACCTGACACGTCTTGCGATCAATAAATCAAATCACCGATAGAGTAGAGCGATAAAACCTAGAGAAGCGTGTCCTAACGGACCTGGTAGAAGCTCCAAGCGTGTCCTCGTGCCTGAGGCGGCGAGCTCCTACTCCGTACCTACACATTGAAGCTAAATACTAACGCCCGCTCATGATGCAGTCATACATCCTATATCACACATACATCCATCACGCATCAATCAACACACATCAACCTATAACAATTCTAGCAAGTCTACTTAGGCTAGTTTGCATTAGATCATGATCATTACCTAGTTACCCTAATTAGTTTCTTAGCTTCCATTTTTAACGCCACTCAATCAAACAAATTTCATATTTTATCCTTAATCAAATCTACATTTATATATATGATTACAACACACAATTCACTAATCCTAGCATGCAATTCTAATAATCATATCTTCCTCAAGAAATCTCATAAGGGCAACTACAGAGTAGCCGTCGAGGCAGCTGACTCAACAGCATCCCGATCTATCTGGTACTGTCCTGCTCACGACACTTCTTTTTCAGTACTTCACGTAAAACTTTTATCCTAAACCCTCTCTGAACCTCCATATCTCTCTTGGCCTTGAGCACGTAGGCCGAGTACTCTCAGACAGTTGCCTTTAGTACCCTTTGAACCACAAGTCCGGACATGCGCTGTACTAAATAGTACCCGTAAACCTCCACGTCCTCCGTGTGTGAGGAACTCAAACGCGGAGTTGTCAGGATCCCTCGGGAATGGAACAGTCCGCTAGCACTAATCCATAGCCCGCTTTGACTGTCACGGCATTCGCTCATGGTACGTGCAAGTCGATTCATCTCCTCTTGTCTCACTGAAAACTCGATAAAATTATTTATAGGGCTGGGTTGGGATTTATTATAATAGGCCCGAAGGCAACTTGAGATGGATCTTATTTTCGAAAAACAAGTTCGAGGGATCTCATCCTCGAGGGTTATTAATTCCGATAACAATCGACCAGATGACCCGTGTTAGGTGGGGTCCGATAAATCATCCACCTGACACGTCTTGCGATCAATAAATCAAATCACCGATAGAGTAGAGCGATAAAACCTGAGAAGCGTGTCCTAACGGACCTGGTAGAAGCTCCAAGCGTGTCCTCGTGCCTAGGCAGCGAGCTCCTACTCCGTACCTACACATCGAAACTAAATACTAACACCTCCGGGTGTAAGGAACTCAAAATGCGGAGTTGTCAAGATCCCTCGGGAATGGAACAGTCCGCTGGCACTAATCTAAAGCCCGCTATGACTGTCACAGCATCCGCTCATGGTACGTGCAAGTCGATTCATCTCCTCTTTTCTCACTGAAAACTTGATAAAATTATTTATAGGGCTGGGTTGGGATTTATTATAATAGGCACGAAGGCAACTTGAGGTGGATCTTATTTTCGAAAACAAGCTCGAGGGATCTCATCCCCGAGGGTTATTAATTCTGATAACAATCGACCAGATAACCCGTGTTAGAGTGGGGTCCGATAAATCATCCACCTGACATGTCCTGCGATCAATAGATCAAATCACCGATAGAGTAGAGCGATAAAACCTAGAAGTGTCTCCTAACGGACCTGGTAGAAGCTCCAAACGGGTCCACGCACCTAGGCGGCGAGCTCTTACACCGTACCTACACAATCAAACTAAAAGCTAACGCCCGCATGATGAATCACACATCCTATAGCATGCACCCAAAATCAACGCAATCACGCATCAATTATCACACATTCATCCTAAGTCAGTCCTAGTGAGTTTTCAATCTACGTCTCATGAAATCAGGGTAATTAATTAGTTCACCTAATTAATTCCTTACTTTTCCATTTTAAAACTCATCAATCAACCAATTTCATAATTTTTATTAAATTACACACAAACATACAGACACGTCAAAAACACAAAATTCATCTAATTATTTAGTCTAGCATGCTTCCCTAATAATTACAAAATTTAAGAATTTACGTCGGAGTAATTTATACCTCGCGTCGTCGAATATCGGCGACGGCTAGGGTTTCCGTTCCGTGGCTCGAAACTCGAATTCTGCACCTAGCGCCGCCCAAAGTCCAATCGGATTCGACTGGGTGCGTTCGGCGGATGATCCGACGAATTTCCCACGAATCCAATTTTTCGGCGGTTCCGGCGATTTTCCGGCGAGTGTCGGCAGTTTTCTGGCGGATTCCGACGGTTTTCCAGCGATGATTTTGGACGGAGCAATCGGGGGGCCTATCGGCACCAGCTCGACGAGCTTGGTCCGATGGTGGTGTCAAACAGGGTAACCGGGCCGGCGAGGGTTGTCGGCGGTGGCATAAAAAACGGGCGGCTGTGTGCTTCGATCGGGGCTACGGCCAGCCTCGACGGCGGTCGGGATGATGGGGGAAACGTCGGCGACGGCGAGAGGGTGAGACTGGTGGTCATAGCGGCGGCGACGGCGACCGAATGGTGGCGGAATCTGGCTTGGAGTGGCGACGGCCAAGGAGGCTTCGTGGCATCACAGCGGCGCACCGACAGGCGATCAGTGGCCGGGGTCTGTCGGGACGGCACGGTGACGGCACAGCGGGGTGGGGCGGCATTGATTGGCGGCAGTGCGGCGTCGGCAGCGGCAGCGACGGCGACCAAAGTGGGCGGCGGCTAGGGTTTTGGGAGGGGGAAGTGTCGGGGAAAGGAGAAAACACTCGAGTGGCATTTTCGTAAAGAAGTATTGACTCGATTCCTACTCGAGTTAAAATAATAACTAGTTCGTAATAAATTCTAAAAAGATCTAGAAAAATATGAAAAAATCTCATAAAATAAAACAAACACAACAACATCCAAATAACATGCTATATAACTAATAACCCACCCGAATACCATCTAACGCGTTCCAATGCGTTATTCGTCCTAAACTAATTCTACGGTCACAACATAAAATAAAATATAATCATCAACTGTATACTCTCATGTCTACTGATAACTCAGTTTACTGATGTGTATCTGACGCTATTATCGATACTTAGGTATACAAGAACCCTCATAGTACGTGCATACTGTTGGCCTCGGCCCCGCACACATGTTCTGAAAGCTGAACCAACTCGGACCATGGTCGAACCGAACGGCTAACGATTATAAAACCCTGAATCGAGTCGCGGGTTTTACAATTTCTTTTCTATCATGTTATTTGCTTTTATTATGGAGTAGTATTTTATTTTGTTTTAGAGAAGAATAGAACATAACATAGTTTAATTGAATTTATTTCAGCCTCTTACTCTTTTATTTAATCGGATTGTTGAAATTATCATGTTCTTAATGCGAAGAGTAGATTGATCGCCTATTTTTTAAATCATAAAGTTTAATTAGATTTTGGAAAAATTAATTAAATTAGTCATTTATAATTTATCATCCGACGAGTTTTGATTTTTTGTCGTTGTGGACAAGAGACACAGTACTTGTAAGGTAAATCTTAATGCGTCATTTTGTTGATTAATAAATTATTACCGGGAGTTAGAAATTGAGGCAAAATAATATAAGCATGAAAAAGCGGGAGTCATTATGTCATATAATTATCTTATATCGACAATCCGAAGGAATACAAGATAAGAGTAAGATTTGATGATGATTAATTTCATATTAAGGGAAATTCGACTCTAGAACAAATTTTATCTTAAATTAAAATTTTTTTTTGTTGTTGTTTTGCTTTTAGTTATATTTTCTACTATTAATATAAGTAAATTTATTTCTATGTAGGACGGTCCTTGAAAATTTATTAATATATTACTTGTTTTGACTGAGTATGCTTGGACATCATTGAAATTATTTAAATAGTAAGCAGCATCGGCATCGAAGGAATGGCAATAGTGAATAGCAGAATGGGAAAGCTGTTTCTGCTGATCTGCATAATCAGACAAAGAGAAGTCTGCTATGGATGACTTTGACATCCCTGTAGCGAAAAGGGTTAGCCCACAGAACGAGAAGGTTTCTTTACCACAAAACACTTCAATCGCTAGCCTGAGCTGGTTCAACACTCCATGTAATGCTTTTGCTGATAACCAGGTTAAATGTCATGGATCTGTTGAAGTTTCATATTGCCCACTCAGTCATGAAAAAGGCAGTAGTGAGCAGCAGCAGAATGAGATAGTTGTTTTTAGTGATATACAAAATCGAGCAAAGAGGAAGTCTGCTATGAATGACTTTGTAATCCCGATGGGGAAAAGGATTAGCCCAGAGAAAGAAAAGGTTTCTTCACCACAGAACACTTCAGTTGCTAGCCCGAGCAGGTTTAGCTCTCCATGCAATGTCTCTTCAGATACCAGCTTAAATTCCATGGATCTGTTATAGTTTCATATTGCCAGCTCAGTCAAGAAGAAAGCAATAATGTTGAAAACAAAGAATTAGAGGCACAGTCAAATAATGAGAGGGAGATGACCACATTTCTGAAGCAAATATCCCGAAGAATGACACAGGAAATGAAAGTATTACTGGTGCGATGTGTTTTTCTCAAGAAGTTAATGAGGATAATGGTAAAACTCCATGTTTGGTAGTCCCCTGTTTTATTAGCTCTGGTCGTGAATCCTCACATGGAAGCAGTAGAGATGCTTCACCTGTGGTAGACATCGGGAGTTTGAGCAATGGAAGCAGGGACTTTCAAAACGGTTTGATACAAGAGTTGGAGGTTTGACATCTTATCTTTCTATGCAATGCCTTTATTCCAAACATTGTTGTTTCCATGATTATTTGTTATATTGTTCTCGGCAGCTAATTTAGCAGTTAATTGTTGCCGATGATTCCCTTGGACACAAATTTTTATACGATCTTGAAATTTCTGACATTTGGTGTTTTGAAGCCTAATATTGCAATGAAGATGGTGTTCAATGCGAGAGATGAAGTGAGCTCTGAAAATGCCACACAGAAGCCCGTGATGAGGCATGCTCATATTTAATGTTCTCAGTCTTTGCTAGATTTCTTCTTTTTTATCTTTATGCTTTGTTGTGTTGGTTTTTCTGGCAACTCACCTGCTGGTTGAGACTGAGATCAACACCATAAAGAAGACTGCATATATCAGAGCCATCCATGGGCGGGCATTTGAAGGGCAAGGTGTCAGAATCTCTGGAGCGGCTGATTTTCATGAGGGTAAGTTTGTCCATACTTTGCTGGATTTGAAGCAAGCTCCAGTAGTACAAATAATTTAATTCTTTTACGGAAAAGAATGAGTTTAAGAAGTCTTATTTCTAATTACTATGTGTTCCTCAAGATGTGTAATGATAGTGACTTTATTATTATGTTATTTTATGTGGTTGACATGCTGATTGTAGGACATGATGGAGTCAAGATTACAAGTATAAAACAGAATTTAAATAAATCTTTTGCAATGAAGGATTTGGGATGGGCAAAGGAAATTTTGGGATGTCCCATTGACGTGATAAGGGAGCTAAAGCTTTGGGTGTCACAAGAAAAGTACATAAAAAACCTTAAAAATTCAACCTATGTTGGGAGTCCCACTTGGGGGTCATTTTAAGTTGTTGGAGTCCCACTTGGGGGTCATTTTAAGTTGAAGAAAAGTGACTTAAGTAAAACAGAGATAAAGAAATGACAAATGTTCCTTATGTTTATGCGGTTGGTAGTTTTATATATGCTATGGTTTGTATAAGGTTGGATATAGTATATACAATTGGAATGGTTAGCAGACATTTAGCAAATCCAATCAAAGAATATTGGCAAGCAGTTAAATGAATAATGAGGTACTTGAAAGGTATATCCAAATTATATTTATGTTTTCGAAGTAATAAATCTTTATTGGTTGGCTACACCGATGTAGACATGGCAAGAAACTTAGAAACAAAAAGATCAACATCTAGGTTTGTTGTTAATTTTGCTAATGGGTTGTGTCTTGGCAATGTAGGTTGTAAAAGTGTCTTGCATTATCTACAACTAAAGCTGAATTCATTGCTACTATAGAAGCTTACAAGGAGATGCTATGGTCAAATAGATTTTTGATTGAAATCGGTGTTAAACAGGAGAGATACATTGTACACTGTGATAGTTAGAGTACAATTCACTTAAATAAGAATTCAAGTTTTTATTCAAGAGTAAACACATTAATGTGAGATATCACTGGATAAGAGATGTGTTGGAAAGTAAATCCCTTAAGCTAACAAAAATTCATACTATAAGGAATGTTTTAGACATGATGATTAAAGTTGTGTTAAAGTAGAAATATGTTTACTGTAGGAATAGAGAAGGCATGGATGGAGCTTCCCATGCTGGCTAGACATATTTATGGAGTTGGGAAGGGGAGGTTTGTTGGGTTGTCCCTCTTCCATAAATAGAGGAAATTATAACCCTGTTTTGGATGAAAATTGGGATTTTTTAGTTTTGGTTTGTTAAAAGGAATAAAAGCAACTTCGACGCTTTTCTTCTTCGGGATTTTGGTTTTTGGGGAAAAAAGGTTAGAGAGGAGAAAATAAAATTGTGTAGATTGAAGAAAGGTAAATGTTTTCTTAAGATTCGCTTACAATCGTCAATGGTAACCTCTCCAAGTTCTTAATCGGTAATTCTCTATTTTCTTTCTTTGTGGTAAATACTAATTTTGTACCAATTTTATAGAAAGCATAGTAAATTAGTATTGGAGAGTTTGGTCTCCTGTGCATCTTTTCTTTATTAAAGTTGTAATATAATGAATTTGATTTGCCAGTTTGCCTCGTAGTTTTTTTTCCAAATTTGGGGTTTTTCATATAAAATTAGTTTATCTTCTGGGTTTGTGGTATGTCTATATCTTGTTTGGTATTCTCATCCTCTTTATTTGAAATGAGGATTTTGTTTGATTAATCCCAACACCATAGCAATCGGTGGCCACACTCTCAGTGGCGCCACCATTCGGAGAACATATTGCAACGCATTCACCCCTTTGGGCACCGTAAAGTATGGCTGCATACTCATATCACCAAATTCAACAATTAGTACACAATTTGCAAGCCATTTGATCGAAGCGAGGAATATAAGAATTAATTTCGAACTACAAGTCACGTCTAAAAATGAATCTTAATGAAACAAATTTCCTACTTATATTTTGGGGGAAAAATTCGAAATTCGGGATTTTTCTGGATTTTGATTGTTGGTAACAGATAAACCAAATTTTTTTGTGGGAGGAAACTTGTATATATGCATATAATGGTGATCTCAATTGGTACACAAATAGTTGAAAGAGAATCAGGAGTACGTACAGGTGCTAGCATGGTGAGGGACTTGACGGCGCCGGCGTATTTGACGGATAGGGCGAGGGCGAGGATGTTGTCGAGAGAGTGAGCCACAATGTGCACTGACTTGACTTTGTATGGCTCCAAGACCGACTGCTCTATCATGTCGATGTGGTCTCTGAGCATGTAGAGGGACTCGGCCGGCTTTGGGAAACCCCAGGAGATCGATGGCTATTGCCGATATTTTCGACTCCCTTCCTCCGATACGGGGGAAGACCATCTCACTCGTAAAGGAAGAGGATGATATGAACCCATGAATGAACAGCACATCTTCCACCTTGTAATTACCCTGCTGATGGTCTGCTAATTGGAGACAACAATGC
>JAURVB010006826.1:0-36803 GCA_033002965.1 Piper betle
ATGTTCTTTAGGGTGCGGTTAACGTTCCACTCCACCGTCTACGCTATACTCACTTTCACTTTCACTTCAATCGTCTCGATTTTCGGGAGATATGCTGCTACTCGGCCACCTCCCCACCATTTCCTTCTCCATCACCTTTACAAAAATATATATTATACATATTGGACGATTGTTGAAAATCCCATCCAATAAAGAAATATGAATATAGAAGAGGATAAATATCCCAATTTTTAAGTCAGATTTGCAGCCCAGGGGTTAGATATATGGAGTTCGGCTCTTGCTCATTTCTACAACGTATGCAGGGGCAATAATCCTACAGTGGCTTCACTTCGACAAATTCTTGCTTGAATCAGAAATGAATGTGGGAGCGCCGGACATGCAGCAAATCAGCATAGATGACAACCTTTTAAGTAAAGCACAGGTTTGAAGTCGGGTATGAAACTCAAAGCTGATAATTTTCATGGGAAGATGGCAGGAGGCTATAGGGGCGTAAGATTTGGAATGGAGGGAATCGAGGTGACGGCCTAACATTTTCCTTCACATCTTCCCATCATAGCCTCAAATGTGTTGTCTTATTTCTATATTCAACCCTAATACAGCTAAGAACGTTGTATTGCTAGTAGTTTTAGTAATTGGCCCGAGCTAGTCGAACACAACTTTGTTTATATTCAGTTTATTTTTAAATTAATTTTCTCAAGTTTAATTTATTAATAGGTCGAGCATCGAAGTGAATATTTACTTGTTTAAATAAGTTTGGTCGAGCCGAACAAAATAGTTTAGTTTAATTAAATCTTGATAAGTAGTAAGTACTTAATATTTAATAGTAAATAATTAATAATTTTAAGTATTTATTAATAAATAATTTATAACTGTTATATATCTCAATTATTACTAATTAATTAAATAATTAATTAATTACTACAAGTATGACCAATATATATTTATAATTTAAGCTCATTAAATATGACAAATTATATTTAATGTATTTTGTTTTGGAGAAATAATAATTTAAAATAAGCATTATGTATTATTACTATTAAATAAACTAACTAATTAATATTTAACTAATATATTAAATACTAATAATATTTTTTATAAATAATTAATGAGGATATAAAAATTATTTATTTATATTAAAAACTTAATATAAAAAATATTATATGAACTAAGTTGATCCTATATCGCGCTCAAACGCATCGAACTTCAATTTTAAACCAAGTCAAATCAAATATTTTTAGTTTAAACTCTAATTATAATTCAATGGGCCATATTAAACCAAATATTTTTAAATATAAAATTAATGAATATGAAATCAGTCGTCATTGTACTAAAACATCTCCAACCTCAGCGCGTGTGTATACACAATGGCCAAATCTAGTTATATTTTTAAAATAAATGAGCTTTTCAAAAGAAAAAGAATTTTTTCAATATTATTAACGAAGGGAAAATTAAATATAATTATCAACAAAAAGGGGAAAATATATGAGTCGTCTAAATTTACCTTCCATTTAAAAAACTTGAAAACTAAAAAAAACTTATGTGTCAAGGGTGGTGCTCGCCGCCCCTTGTCCCCGGCCGGCTGCCCAAGGTCCGGGCACCGGTGCACGACCACCCAAGGTCAGAGCCAGCTCCACAAGCACAAATTTCCCAATTTGCAGCTATGATTCCTTAGGCAGAGTTGCTGCCAGACGCAAATTAGAAAAGGAGAACGGAGGCCGAAAGGTGAGGCGACAACGACTCTTAGAGGCAAGGTGTCCCAGCAGTGCTGTCTATAAGCAATAGCAAGGAGAGATATGCTGGAAGCATTCGAACGATGACGGTGCTTGTCGAAGCGATGATAGCAGAGAGGGAAGTGATGGAGGGAGAGTGACGAGATGGGAGGAGATAAACAAGAATAGAGTCAAGAGGCCTCTGTCGACACCCTGTTTTTAACTTTAGCTGCTTTTCTTCTCCTTCAAGTGGGAAAATTATTACTAGTTACATCTTATATAAATTATATATTTAATTTATATTATTTTTAATAAATGTTATAAAATAATATATATATATATATATTAAAAATTAGGTACATAAATCGGTTGATAAAATTTTATCTTTTTTAAATATAATTATTATTTATTTTTTATATTTTTTAAAATGCACAAATTAACAGATATTTTAAAATTAATTTTTATTATAATTATTTGGATAATTAAGATGAACAAATTAAAAACATATGATTTTGTTAAAATTTGATAATTATTCTTATCATGTTATTTTATTTATTTATATAATTTATAAATTATAAAACCTACTACATTGTTCAAAATAAAAAGAACAGCCCCTATAAGTTACATGAGTTGAGTTGTAGTTCATGTACAGAGGACTTTTCTTTGTATTATGAGATAATAGTGCTAGTATTATATATTTTATCCTCTCATCTATCAAATACTGCTTCGAGCCCTAAACAAAAATATTATTTATTTTATTAAAATAATTGTTTAAAATAGAGTAAACAAACACCCTTTAAAATAAATAGTCGATGACGACGGGGCAGCCATGAAGTGAGAGCCCAAATTGGCTTTTGAGAGCATAGTTGACCGGAATCGCGCCGATTTCGAGTGGAATCGGCCGATCTGATTTTGTGGCCGAATCGGTCGGCCCCGAGTCGGAGCCGAACTCACCTGATTCACCCCGATTCCGGCCGAGTTGACTCCGATTCGGAATTGGGGTGAATCGGGAAAAATCAGTTGTTTATTTTAAAAACCTAAAATTAACCAGCTCCCCCTACATCGCCGCCGCTCATTTGCCCTCCGCCGCCCCGTTTTTGCCCTCTGTCGTGCGTCCCTCGACTCTGGGCTCGCCGCCGACCGGGCTGCCGACCTCGCCGCTGACCTCACAACGTTGCCGCCGACGTGTGGCCAGATCGAATCGGCTTTGTGACGCACGAATGGTCGCCGACTCTGGGCCGCCGACTGTTCCTCCGATCGGGCTGCCAATATCGCCGCCGCCCTCACAATTGGGCCTCCGATGTGTGGCTGGCTGACAGCGCAGTGGCCGCGAGACTCGCCACCGATTGGGCCGTGCGGCGGCGGGGGTTAAAGAGCGAAGGGTGGCATTTTCGTAATTAAAAGTTGAATCGAGTCTAATTCGAGTAAAAAATAATAATTAATTCTAAATAATTTAAAAAATCTTAAAAAATATTTAAAAATATCATAAATTATAATACACAGAATAATATTAAAATAACACCCATACCTAAATTTAATATATTTATATTATGAATTATCAAATTATTATACATAACCGATTAAATTAATTTGGACCGATTCAATTGAACCGATTCTTATTCGATTTAGACCGATTCTAATTCTGATTCAGACTCTAAACCGATTCCAAAATTGATTCGGATTTATACAACATGCGATTACAGTGCTTTGCGCAATGCAGTTACGCGTGGCTGGAGCAATGGCGTGTGCACTTTGTACACAGCTTATGCACCTTGCTGATACTTTCGATGAAGTGTCACCCAAAGGCCAGGTCTGGCAGCCCATCATCGCTGAGATTTTTTTTCGAAAAATTAGTACCCATCATTGGTCGTGGTAGTCAGGTAGGTAGTGGCAAGGGGCGGCCGGATTAGTTTAGTAGTAAACAAAAAATTAAATAGGAGGTTAGTTTTATCACTGTATTTAAATTTTCTTTTTATAATTATCAATACTTTATATTAAAGTGCTTTTTTTGTTTTTATTTTTATTATTTTCAATTTTTTACATTGTGATTAATTTTAACCCCACAGTAATTTTATAGGCCCTTAAAACTTAATTAATATGAAATTATTAGTATTTTTATATTATTATTTACTATGAAGAAAACGTTAAACTATAATTTTATCTAAATTAGAACTTTAAACAATTAATAAATTTTAATATATCTATAATTATACTATTAAAGAAAAGTTTGTTACTTAATAAAATGTATTTAATTTACATTATTTTTATATATTTATTTATTTACATATTATTATTTATTAATAGGAAAATATTGAATTATAATTTTACCTAAATTAAGAACTTGATAAATTTTAATGCATGTATAATTATACAATCAAATTAAAGTTTGTTATTTAATAATACATATTTAATTTATATTTTTATATGTTTATTTATTTACATATGATTATTTATTATTAAAAAATTTAGACTATAATTCTATTTAAATTAAAAATATTTTTAAAACATAAATACTATTTAGTTATTAATTATTTTTTACTCATGAAAATTAAATTAAATTTTAATATTGGTACACAACGTTATTTTTTTTGTTAAAATTAAATAATATTTATTATTTTTATTTAAAATATATAATAATAATTTTAAAATTAATTTTATATATTCTTAATATATATGTTTTAATAAGTTTCCATCGGGAGGGTGAAGTCTTTGGCTAATTACGATAATATGTCCCACCATTTGGCATTTTTCTTTCCCTTTCGCCTGTGGCTTTCGTATTTTTACTTCTTTCTTTCCCAACAAATTCCTCCGTCCCTCTTCCACATCGTTATCATCATCTTCATCTTCATCTTCATCTTCCTCTTCTTCGACGATTAAAATAACGAAATTTGTAATGGAGGA
Organism: Piper betle; assembly: GCA_033002965.1. Lineage (NCBI taxonomy): Eukaryota > Viridiplantae > Streptophyta > Magnoliopsida > Piperales > Piperaceae > Piper > Piper betle. The sequence goes on from JAURVB010006826.1 coordinate 4,611, forward strand.
AAGTGTTGCCCGAGTCCCATCCTCGACCTCAGTCGAGGACCTCAAGCAAGCCCAGGTGCATCTCTCTATTCCTCGTCAATCTCTTTTGTTTGTTTAATCTTTTGTATTTTCCCCCGCTTTGATGCGTTTCATTACGCCGATTCTCTAGCCTCTGTTTTTTTTCTTTCTTCTTTATTGATTTTCGTCCTGTCCGATATCCGTTGCTAGGTTGATTTTTTACGCAGGAGTTCTGTTTCCGGAATTTGGTTTCGGCGTTGGATGGCCCTGGATCTCGTTATGAGGGGCCCTGTTTTGATTTTCGAAACTTTTTTTTCTTTTTGCTTGGTTGATCTGTATGTTATCTTGCTTATATAGCAGCCAATATTTATGCGCTTGATGATTTCTATCATTAACGTCCTCTTATGAATTTAAATTTTGGATTTTTTGATATTCATATGATGAATAATCTATTATTTATTAGTCTTTTTACTTTTCGGGTGGAGCCGAATTTACTTAAATTGGAAGCCTTACTTCCAAGTAGGTTGTGTTTGCTCCTAGTTTAATTAGATCAATACAATATAATCAGTTGAATTCTCTTTGGATTAGGGAGTTCTATTTCAATAATTAGTACTAGTAGTGCTTTAAATGTAGAGTTTAAATTTTGTCGAATTATAGATCAAATGTAAAGTCTATTCCTATTTGAGTCAGATTTCTCTCAATACCACGCTTACTTAGAGTAAAATACTAAGGGGGCAGGTAGCCAGTTATGGTGTTTTCTTTCTTCTTGAAACGTATAAGACTGTTGAGCTCTTCTTTCATGCCCTTTTTCTGGTTCAACAAGACCCACTACATGTTGATTTGATATAATATGTTTAGTGAGGTTTTGAACGTTATCCTTCTTATTTCAGGTGCCTACACTTCCCAGCTTCCCAGCCGTGCAAAGTTCAAATTTTCCAATCATGCTACCTGCACTAATGCCGGGCTCAGTGCCTTCAATAGATCAACAGCCAATCAACAATGGCCCTGGCATCTATGCCGTTCCAATTATGCCGTTTATGGGTCCCATGGCTGGAGTTCCTATCAACACCCTTATACCTCTTACATACAAGATCCCAGCGTAAGTGAACTCTCTTCCTATTGTGGGAATTACTTGTTTCATTGGATATCACCTGCATTTGTTATCTGCTGGAGATAATCAAAGACTGTAGAAGTTTGTAAAAATGAAAGAATGTTTCTTAGAGTATAATATCATGAATTGAAGCTCTTTGGTTATAATTATGTCTAATTTTTGCCAATTTATTTATTTACTTTTCGACAACATGGGTAGTTTTGCCATGGAGATGGCTCAGTGTTAGCTGTCATTAGCCTGTGGGCATATTATTAATAAATTTGCCGTCTTTTACTCTTAAATTCAAGTGTTTTCTTGATGCCCTGCCCCCTTAGGTCTTTATAATATCGTTTTTCTACTTCTACGTTCCTTTTTGATAGCATGAATATTATTATAGCCATTGGTCTTTTTCTAGTAGGATTAGTAAATTTTTTTGTTGAAAATTATGCGTCTATTATTGCACTATTTTGAGGAGTATACTTCATCCATATATTGATTTTGCTAGTAGATTGTGCGTCGGATATTTTATGGTTCACCTTGTGCTTAACCAGTAGGCCTATTGCTCCTGAAAGAGGAGCAGCTTCTGAGGAGCATGGCCAAGAAGGAAGACAACAACCACAAGCAGCACCACAAAGGCAGATTGTTGTAAGAAGGTTTCAGTTTGCTTTTCAGCTGGACTTGCTTCTATTAATAAAATTGGCAGCTGTAATCTTCATCTTCAATCAAGATGGGTCAAGAGAAAGGCTCGTTATCCTCCTTTTTCTTGCTGCCCTTGTTTATCTGTAAGTTCAATTGAACTCGGCTTTCATTTATAATCACAGCATTGAATTGTGTTGATAGAATTGTTAATTTTTCACAGATACCAGACTGGATTTCTTACACCTCTAATCAGAAGGCTTACGCATGGCATGCATAGGGTTGCAGCACCTCCACAACCTCGACCAGTTATCCAAGCTAATGGTGGCCTGCCTATTAGGCCTGAGCGTGATAACGCTCCTAGACCTGGTATCCTTCGTGAACTCTTGTTTTGCATTAGATACTTATATGAGATATCTCGAAACAAACCCATAAGCATGCACTAGCACTTTCAAAGCATATTGTTCCAGCAATGCTATATCACCATGTAGTTGTACCTAAGAGAGCTGACAAGTTGATATTTGGAGCCAATCAAAGGAGAGTTTTGATTCTTATTTTTTCAGGATATTTTTTAATCTGGAGGGATTTGTTATTTTCTGGATTTTTGTTTGTACGTTAGGTTAAGGACTTATTTGATTTGTATTCTCTTAATATGTCACGAGCAATGCATGCTTCACAATTGTCTACCTTCTTATTCTTGTCTTAAGTGGTTTCTGATTTTTGGCATGAAAATGAACATGAAGCTCTGGGTTTCACCAAATTGTTTAGTATGAATTATTAGATTGGCCGTAAAATTTTTTTAGAAGAGGACAGGAGTGATTGAGTATGGTGCTCAAATGTTAATTACTGTGCGGAGTGACATTTTGAAGGGGATCAGACGAGTGGCAGATTTTTTCTTTGGTTCTTTTTTTGTGGTTTTTGTGCTTTGTTGCACCGTGAGGAGAGGGGAGGTAATTTGTTTGCTCAACTTTTTATAGAAGTCCAGCTGGTGAAACCATATCACATTGCTGTAGTGCGACATTTAATTCAAATATCATCGCATTTTGTATTAGGGGAGCTTATTTTGACCTAATTTTGCCAGATGTCCAAAGTTTGGCAAGGAGGGCCAAGACATAGACGGATTTATTTCATATCAGTTATTATGGAGGACCTCTTTCTGGCTTCTCTTTCCAATATATTTTTTGTAATGTCTGTAAAGAGACAAGTTTCAGTACTTATATTACCAGTCCTTATCACCTGATCAAAGGCGTAAATATCTGCCTTTTCTAAATGCTTAATACTTATTGATTATTTAATATTATTTTCGCTCTACCTGATGTCTAATTGCCTGTATTGTAGTAGAAGAACCTGTGGCTCAAAATCAACCAATTGGTGAAGCAAATCAAGTGCCAGAGAACGGAAATCAGCAGGACCTTGAAAGAAATGATGGGAGATACTGGTGGCGAATTGTCAAAGAAATTCAAATTGTAGTTGTGGGCTTCGTCACCTCTCTCCTTCCCGGCTTTCACCACGTCGATTAGAATGTGCTTTATGGATTTCAAATAAACGTAGAAGAAATGCATCTTTAGCGACATCTGCAGTCTGCAGGCAGTGCAGAAGCAGGAGATAAGAGTATCGCGCATCCAATAACTGCTTAGTTAACTTTCCTTTGTAAGGTCTTTTTTCTCCTCCAATCCTGTTGAAGTTATTTATTCGCCGGTTCATCTTGTTGTAATTGTCTCCTTTTGTAAAGAAAAATACGTTTTGTCTGCAAAAAATTTGGAGGATTACATGCCATGTTTATGAGTGTTAATTGTTTGCTCTGCCCAGTTCTTGCCCCTCGAAAAAGTTTCTAATTCAAAGGAATCATTATTTGGAGGCGGCATCTCGCTTGCCAAGATCATGGACGAGATCATTCATCTTAAATCGCTAGTAAAGCTATGTTAACTGATTTTGCTACCTCTGTGATCAATGGGCAGGTGCTAAAGTTGTCAACGAGATTATGTCAAGAAAATGGAAGCATTACCCTTTTGTTGGTAGAAAATAAAAGAAGAAAAAACATTGCAAGAACTTTTTCCGATCTTTCTCCTTGCAAATTAAACGAATCGTCTCCTACATCATCCAGAGAAAGAGGTCTGTTTGATTAGTGAGAGCGAAAGAAAAGAGGGTGAAAAGGCATATACTTCTCCTCATATTTTCTTGGTTTAGTAGCTAAGAAGATATGAAAAAAGAAAGTAAAATTGTTTCCCCTCGAGAGAGAAAATCTCTTCACAATTATTCTCTTAAAAAGAATGCGAGAAGAAATTAATAAAAGATATAATTACCAGTTTAAGATTATTGGAGAAAATTAATTTCTCTCTGTTTACTTTTCTTTTTCTTCTTTTTCCCTCCCAACCAAAGGATTTGAGCAGCTAACGCAGGAAAGAGAAGTAAAAAACAATGCAATAACTTTCCGGTTGCAAATGTAAAAACGCCATTAATTTGATTTTCCCCTAATACTAGCGAGTTTAGAACGAAGTCCAGCACATCTAACGAGAAGATTTCAATTCCTTGTTATTGCAATAAAAAGAGTTCATACAAGAAATTGCAGTATTAGAGACGGCAATACAGGTTGGGTTAGGATGGAAGTACTCAGCTACCCTCTACAACCATATATCTTCGGGCAGCCTCGAGTGTAAGACCTTCCCCGAGGAGCCCCGTCGTTGACAGCAGCATTATTATACTTGACAGCATCATAAGAGATGTAACTTTGTATTGGAGGCGAGAATCCTTCTGTTGATTTCAGAGTCGAGGAGCAGCTCGTCCTCACCTTGGCATTCTGCGATGGTGCTCCTCGTCATGTTGCAGGGGAAAGCTGTCTCTATTGATCCCATGTTTACAACATGAGCAGCCGAAGCGAAGCAGCAATGCTGCAGGAAAATCAGCAGAAAGGAGAGGAAAAGGAGCTGCAACTTGTGACTCCTCATTATGATCTCCGCCTAGCGATTGATTCAGGCAATTAGCTTGAGCTACTATGTATATATAACAAGTTCAGTACCATCACTAGCGATGAGTGTGTGTGGAAGGAAGATAATCCCGAGACAGTCATATACGTACATACAGATTAATATTACTGTAAAGTATACTATAGATATAGATAACAGCATTCACAGAGCAGCTTGCGCCCGCTCTTGTCGGCAGGGAGTAGCAACCGCTTCCTTCCGGTACCAAGCCAGCAGAGGAGCAGTTGCCATGCTTAAACATGTTTCTTTATGTCAAATTCATTTGATTCTACTTCTTTGGCTCAAAATACACAGCTGGCGACTGCCCTGTCGGCAGGCAATGGCAACCACTGCCTTACCCAACAAGCCAGCGGAGCAGCAATTAAATTGTTTGTTTTACGTCACATCCATTTGTTTTCCTCATTTTGTCCAGGTTGCGTTGTTTTTCGCGGCCAAAATATCCAGGGATAACAATAACAGATAAAAAAAAATTCCCATAAAATTCCAATGAAATACAAAATATTAAGAACACTTTTAAAAAGTTTTACAACATGTTGCAAAAATAAAAAAAAGATCGAGCCTTATTTATTCTTTTTAAAATTTATCTCTCTCCCTCTTCCTTACCAAAAATAATTTTATCCGCTTTCACATTTTTTATAATTGTAATAAAGCGAAGTTTGTGACAAAATTATCCAAATATTTTTAATTGCCACCAAACGGTACGCCTTAAAATGTGTGAAACTTTGAGTCTAATAGATGTTAAAAATGTGACTACTATGTCTTAGATGTCGATAGTTTTATGGGTATAGATGGTAGGTGGTGTTATTTTGATTGCAATTGCAAATATAGTTGAGATAGTAGGATAATCATAAATGGATGATGAGAACCTTTAAACCTGAAATGAATCATTGAGATTAACTAAACAAAATCTTCATTTTAATAAGTAAGGATAAATATTACCAAACAAAATAGAGAGATCAAACAAATAATTTTACCTGGAAAATCCCAAATTTAAGAAAAAAATTACCGGGATAAATGACCAGATCAAATTCACTATATCACAATTTTAATACAGAATAGATCATCCACAGGAGAATAAACTCCTAAAACTAATTTACTGTTCTTTCTACAAAATTAGTATAAAATTGTAAAAGATAATAAAGAAATAATATTATATATTAAGAACTTGATAAAATTACTATTGATAATTACAAGTCAATTTCAACAAAGCATTCACTTTTCTTCAGTCCACACAATTTTTTTCTCTTTGCAGTAGTAATTTTTTCCAAAACCTAAAAATCAAAAAACCAAAAGAAAAGCGTCAATACGTTACTTTTATTCTGTTCAATTAACTAAATCTAAAAATCTTAATTTTTATCTAAAATAAAATTATAAAATTATATATTTATAAAAGAGGGACAACCTAACAGCATGAAGCCCATGCTATTGTGATTACGGGTTTGGGCTATCTTCTAGTAAATATAAGCAGACTTGCACAGGAAACCGGACATTTTTGAGGGTATAAATCGTAAACTTAGGCTTGTTGTGTATAATTAATTAATTGAACCTATAGTCAAGCTATTCTATCCTATAGATAATACACAGGCCGTGGCGGGCGGCGGTCGGCGGCGGTCGGCCGGAGATCGGAGGTGGCTCTGGCGGGAGTGGGCCAAGATGTTGCCGTTCATTTCAGAGTGTGAACGTGCCTTTTCCGATGACGTCCAACGCGTAGTGTTGACTAGTATGATAAATCGTGACAGTACACGTGTACCAAGTTATGCTGCCACCTCATTTTAATTGGATCGGAATCTCCTTGTCGGAGTTGCCGGGACTTGTTTTGGTTCGGCCTGAATTCATTAAAGTATATGACGGTCTAAACTGGCCCCATTTTTTTTCACGAGAGAGTCTAATTATCCAAACCTTTTTTATTTGGCGGTTTAATCATGCTCAAGCTTGGATTATTTTTTGTGATTTGATGAGTTTCATACATGAAAGCCTTGGCTTAACTCAAATATTGGTAGAGGAGTAATAACCTTAAGGAAGGTCTTATAATTAAGGCCTAATCAGAAGTAAGTAAACCGCCATTTATTAAATATCATAAATTGCAGTTTGGAAATTTTAGTCATAAATAGGTGTTATTATTCATGTATATTCGGTTGCTTATTAAGTCATGCAATCAATATTGGTTATAAGACTTTGCAACTAATTGTTTTTCTTAGTTGATAATCCAATGCCCCAAAATTTTAACAATTTATCTCTAATGTTAATCCGATATGGTGAATTAGCACTTAAAGTCAAGCTAAAAGGTGTAATTGTTAGACAACATATGAATAATATAAGATATAGGTAGCGTTGTAAATGAGTTGAGCTAAGTTGAGCATCACTTTGTTCATGTTCAGCTTATTTTTAAATTAGTTTGCTCAAGTTTAGTTCATTACCAAGTTATATATTTTGAGCCGAGCTCAAGCTAAATATTTACTTATTCAACCTAGTTTGTGTTTGATAATAATATGATTTGAGCCAAACTGAGCCGAACAAAATGACTTGGCTTTGATTATACCATGATAAGTAGCAAATACTTAAAATTTAATAACATCTAACTAATAATTCTAAGTATCTATTAATAAGTAATTTAAAACTGCTACATGTCTCAATTCTTACTAACTAATTAAATAATTAACTAATTACTATGAGTATAACCCGTATGTATTCATAATTTAATCTCAATAAATGTGATAATTTATATTTAATATATTTTACTTTGGAGAAATAATAATTTAGAGTAAGTATTAGGTATTTCTACTATTAAATAAGCTAAATTGTTAATATTTAAGCAATATGTTAAGTACTAGTATTATTTTTTTGTAAGTAATTGATAAGTGTATAAGAGTTATTTACTCATATTAAAAACTTGATATAAAAAATATTATACAAGCCGATTTATAACGACCAAACCTAAAGTGCAACATAATAGGCTAAGTCATCTCTTCAAAAGTGGTTAACCAAATTAAAAATTTATAGTTCATTCTCACTTATAAATAAAATCTTACCCCAATAAGTATTAAATGTAAAACTAAGTTGAGAGATCTCATAATCTATCCAATTATAGGAAATTTCATCCCTGAAATTCCTACACTTGGCTCGTTGATAGCCCCATCTTATGACCTTCTTTGGCCCGTGACGATAACCTAGCCAACGTCTTTAGTCCAACCCATCATTTAACACGGAATATTTGTAACAACCCCGACCGAAGTACAAATCAATGGACCTAAATCATCTCTTCTAAAATGGTTAACCAAGTTAAAAATTTATAGTTCATTCTCATTTATAAACATGATCTTACCTCAATAGGTATTAAATGTGAGACTAAATTGATGGATCTCACAATTAACCTATTTTAAAAAATTTTATCCCCGAAATTCCTATATTTGGCCTGTTGCTAATTTAAACCTACAACCTTCTTTGATCCGTGATCGATAGCCTAGCCAACGTCGCTAATCCAGCCCACTATCTAACATATAACAAAGAGGCTCTGATAAAATTTGTAATGACCCGGTCCAAAGTGCTAATGAGCTAAGTCATTTTTTCAAAAGTGTTTAACAAAAAGTTAAAAATTTATAGTTCATTCTCACTTATAAACAATATCTTACCTTAATAGGTATTAGATGTAGGACTAAGTTGATGGATCTCAGACAATTTGAGTATTATATCGAGTTCAAACACATCAAAATTTAGTTTCGAACTAAGTCAGCCAAACACTTCTTAATTCATGCTTAGTTCATAGTTCAATGAACTACCTATTTTAAGCCGAATATATTCTCGAATATAAAATTAATGACTATAAGTTCAAGCCGAATCGAGTCAAACATGAAATACTCGTGATCTCGTTTGGCTTGTTTATGCCCCTAGATATAGGCCGCAAAAAAACATTAAAAAATTCCTAATTTTAAAGAACCTATTAATGAAGTTATATCGTGAACATCGGTTATTATGTCTTTAAAGGTTGAAAGATGAAGACAACAAGAACAATTTTGATGCTTATATCAACTAAGCGAGATATCATATCATGCCTGTAGACTAAGGCTCCAATTTTATAATTAGTCGGCCTTAATTAAATAATAAGGTAAATTTTGATAATGTGACATCATAGAAATAAACTCTGCCTGTTTTAAAGGTAGAATCTACTAAATGAACAGATAAATTGTAATAATATAATTTATTTTTAATTTTTTTGTTATTATATTTTATATTAAAAGACAGACTGATTTTAAAGATAAAATTTAATTAAATAAAAAATATTATTTATAATGATTTGATTTGCTTGTTCTTTTGTTTTTGTTGTGTTTTAATTAATTAAATTTCACATATTTCGTCAGAGCCTGATGTAAGCTTGCATGAAATCCAAACTCACAAAAACCCCCGGCGCTTGTTGAGCACCTCCCAGAACTTGAGCACGGCGAGGATGGCACCCGACACCACAACTCCGGCAACCACATCCCTGACCGCCACGCCCCCATCGACGCCTCCCTCACCAACGGACAGCCCTCGTCGCTGCCTTTAAGTTATCCCCGCACAACGTTCACGATCAATTACGTCGTTTTAATCTTCTAACTTGATGATCGATCTCTTCCTGGTAGATATGGGAATGGTTTTGCCAAAATCCATACAAAATGTGAAACCTCACCTTGAAAATGATATATGGGCAAGACCCATTTGTCTGCGAATTCTAGCATGTATGAATCTTGATTCATGACAAACCCAGTACGGTGCAATTAACAAACTCGACGAAAATGAAGGAAAGCGATGGTGGGAGAATAGAAGGTACGTATGGTAGGGAGGCTGTGCTGCAGCACAGCTGCACTCTTCACTGAAAATTAACCCAACCACCCCACCCACCCCCCACCCTTTTCCCCACGCCCTTCCTGCCCTTTTCCAAGCCCCTCATCCCCGCCGCTCCTCTTCCCCCTGCCGTGTCCCTGGGAAAATTTCCAGGGATTACCCCGAATTTGAACCGTCAATCATAAGAATGGTCCAAATCCCCTCCTCTCAAAACCCTGACCCCTCCCCTCCTCCTCCCATGCGCTGCGGTAGCGCGACCCGGCTTGCCGCAGCGGCCATTGCTCACACCCCCGTCCGCGTTGCCAATGCCCTCCGCCACACCCACGCCCGACATGCCGCCACCATTCCTTGCCACGCCCATGCCCGCGGACAGGGGCGCGAGGGTCCCTAACCACGGGGGCGCGGCGGGGTTGCGAGGGGAGTGGCTGGGGGCAGGGACGGGGGTAGGGGGTCAAGGACCCTGCGTGGGTGGGGTCGGGGAGGAGGCGGCGGTGATCAACGGCCGCGGTGAGGGCGGGGGTCATGAGGGGGGCGCGATGGGTTGCGTGGGGGCACGGCGGGGTAGCAAGGAGGCACGGTGGCGGCAACCCGAGGCTCTAGCAAGGTCGGAGAGGAGGTGGTGGCAAGCGACGGCGGCGGTGGGGGCAGGGTTGCGTGCCGGTGTGGCGACAATGGCCTAGCAACGGCGGCACATGGGAGGAGGAGGGGAGGGGTTAGGGTTTTGAGAGGAGGGGATTGGACCGTCCTTAAGATCGGACGGTCCAGATTTGGGGAGACCCAGGAAAATTTCCTAGGGTCACCCCCAAGCTACCTAAACCCATATATATATATATATATATGGGATTGGCTAGCCTGGGGGCGACCGCAGGAATAATTTCCTGCGGTCACCCTAATCTGGGCCGTCAGATCTAATCTGACGGCTCAGATCTGTTTTTTAAAAAAAACCCTAATCCTAACCCTCCACCCTCCAACTGCCGCCGCCGCCGCCCTCGCCGCTGCCGCCGCCGCCCTCGCCGCTGTCGCCGCTGCCGCCCTCGCCGCGCCGCCGCAGCTGCCTCGCCGCCCTCGCCGCGCCGCTGCAGCTGCCCTCGCCACCCTCGGCAGCGGCGGTGCCACCCTTCGCCGCACCCACGTCCATGGCACCGCCGCCGTCACCGCACCCGTCCGCGTCGGCCGAGGAGCAAGGGCGGCGCTGGCAGGCGAGGTCGCGCGGCAACGCGGGGACAACCCCGGCAGTGGCGGCGTCGCGCGGCAACGCGGCGACAACCCACGCGCGCGCGGCGGCGACGGCGGCGCGTATGGTGGCGGAGGGGCTGGGTAGCGCGGCGGCGGCGACGCGGCCAGGAAGAAGTTTGCGCTGGGGTAGCGCCCCAAATCTGGACCGTCCGATCATAAGGACGGTCCAGATTTCTTCTTCTTAAAACCCCTAACCCCTCCCCTCCTCCCATGCGCCGCCGCCGCCGGCCGCACGCTCGCCGTCGCTCGCCGCCGCGCGCGACCCCGCCCTCTCGCCGCCACCGTCGCTGGGCCGCTGTCGCCGCCGTCCGCGGGCGTGGGTTGTCGCCGCGTTGCCGCGCGACCCCGCCACTGCCAGGGTTGTCCCCGCGTTGCCGCGCGACCTCGCCTGCCAGCGCCGCCCTTGCTCCTCGGCCGACGCGGACGGGTGCGGTGACGGCGGCGGTGCCATGGACGTGGGTGCGGCGAAGGGTGGCACCGCCGCTGCCGAGGGTGGCGAGGGCAGCTGCAGCGGCGCGGCGAGGGCGGCGAGGGCAGCTGCAGCGGCGCGGCGAGGGCAGCGGCAGCGGCAGCGGCGGCGGCAGCGGCGGCGGCGGCGGCGGCAGGGTGGAGGGTTAGGATTAGGGTTTTTTTTAAAAAACAGATCTGAGCTCGTCAGATTAGATCTGACGGCCCAGATTAGGGTGACCGCAGGAAATTGTTCCTGCGGTCGCGCCCGAAACTAGCCAATCCCATATATATATATATATATATATATATATATATATATATAGGGTGGAGAGGTTGTGCTGCAGCACAGCTGCTCTCTTCACTGAAAGATTAACCCAACCGCCCCCACCCTTGCCCCCGCGCCCTTCATGCCCTTTGCCGCGCCCCTCATCCCCCCCCCCCGGCGATGGCAGGCAAAGTCACTAGCTGGCAGCGGGCGGCCTGTGGTCCAGCGCTGACGGAAGCTGTAATGACGACGAAGTAAAGGAGTTTCCTTTATTTCTCCACCAGTGCGGCTGCGCGCACGGCCGGTGGGAGGCATCGGCTTGGGAGTCCAGTGAGGAGGCACTCGCAGCACTGCCAGCGGTGGTGTAGGTGACGGTAGCGGTGAGGTCACCCAAGGGGGGGGGAGGGGAGGCGATCATCGGTAAGGAAGGGAAGAAGGTTGGGGGTGAAAATAAAGGGATCGGGGCAATTTCATAGTAGAGAGTTACGAGTCGGTTTCATTGCTAGATCGCTTTATATTTTTTTGAAAATGTACTTCGTAATACTATTTCGAGTCGGGAAACGTAGTGAATTGTTCGTGACGAAATTGCCCTGTGTGTTTTTGACTCTATTTTCGTAATATTGACTCGAGTCAGGGCGAATTAAGTTTTCACTACAAGATTATTAATACTCTGCGTATACATATATAAATTTGTTGTAATATTGGCTCGAGTTAGGAGCGAGTTAATTTTATTACAAAATCATCATGTGTATATATATATATACCCAAGTTTATTTACTAATATTGACTTAAGTCTCGAACAGGATTAAGTTTGATCATGAATTTACCAGGGGCCTTTCTTTTGCTCCCCCCTACCTCCCTCTGTTTTGCCGCGCTACCCACCGCCCGGTGCTTCGCTGCCTTCCCCGACTCTTCCCCAAGCCTAGATGGTGCATGCCCGTGGTCACCCGTGCAACACAGCCAAGCGCCGCATCCTTGCCACCACTAAGGATTCTCTGCCACTACGTGCTTCGCAACTTGCCGTCACCACGACCTCACCACCGCTGCAGCAATGCTGCCGTCGTGGCCCAGCCATCACCGGGCCCTCCTCCCCCCGCATACCGCCTCCCTCTTCTCCCCCCCCCCCCCCACCATCCCCACCACGCCCCTCTTTGAGCCCTTGCCCCCGCTCGCTACTACCAATCCTCCTCCCCTGCCACTGCCGCAGCTCCCCACCGCAACAATGCACCTCCGTCATAGCGGTCCCCTCCAACACCACAGCCCTTGCCGCCACTATGGCCCCGCACCTGCATCTTGGGTTGCGGCCTTCAAAACAAAACGGAGGGGTGGGGGATGGTTATTTTCCAGCCATTGGATCGCTGATCCAACGGCCCGGAAAAATGCAACACAGCCATGTTCGCTGATGCAGGAACCTTTTTTCCATATATATATATATATATATATATATATATATATATATATATAGGTTGGTATATTGGTATATACAGGAGATGGAAGAAGACGTAATTAGATGGTTGATCGTATCTCAATGACAGCCTGGTCATGTCTAATATGAGTAGGTGCATCAAATGTGTTATAGTATAAGATGGCTCATACAAATTTGTTCATTGTTAGGATTATACTAATTCTAATTAAACCTGTTTTCCGACATTTTTCGTGGCTATTTCAAGTTATTTACGGAGGAACAAAAGTTTGCTTCGTCAACGACGGGAAACATATAGTTTAAGGTCACTGAAAACGGTCGGCCAAAACTATATTCAAAGTCCAAACCAATTATAAAACTTGGCCGTCTACTGAAATTTCTACCTTTCTAGTCTCTAAATTAGACCATTAACTTGGCTCCAGAATAGAATGTTTTATACTTAAATCCTAAAGCCGGCTTCCAAATAATTGTCCTTGCCCATGATTTGGACTGTTCTTTGTGGAGGCAAGCTAGAGATCCTGCTTCATTAACAGTAAATTAGAAACATTGGTCCATCGATGCACCGAATTACTCTTCATGAAGACTCCTATTTTCTCCATATGGCAGCAAACTCAATGTTCTTTCCCTTCTAATATTAATATATTTTGGTGGCTGTTGCACTACCATACAACTACAAGAAGTCAAGCAATGTATGAGCTACTAACACTAATCTCTAAGATTTGTTGTTTCCTAAGATCTACTTGAAAATAAGGAACAGAGAAGCAATGAACGCAATGTAGCTAGCAGTTTTATCAGAATGGAAGCATCTCCTCCTATTATGCTTGCTGGTTTACTCCCAACAACATCGATCACAGAGTCTCTCATCCAGCTCTGCAATGAAATGGGGGTCATGGGCAAGCTTCCTTTCGTGCAGAAACGCAACACAACATGTATGGTAAGAACAATCAAGCTTCTATCTTCTTTGTTTGAAGAAATTCATGAGACAAGTAATCCCCTCCCTCCATCATCAATTCTTTGTCTAAGTGAGCTGCTTTCTACCATAAGGAGAGTGAAGCTTTTGATACAAGAGTGCTTGGATGGATCAGTACTATGGAACCTCACTCAAAATGAGAGATTAGATAGGGAGTTTCACTCACAGGTGAAGGAGATGGGGAAGGCATTGGACATATTGCCATTAAGCTTGCTTGATTTGTCTGCTGATGTTAGAGAGCAGGTTGAGCTCATTCACAAGCAGGCAAAGAGAGCACAGTGCTGTGTGGATGAACAGGATTGTAAGAGAAAAGATGAGATGGTGCAAATGGTGGCTAATTCCAAGAGAAACAAAGCTGCCATGGATTGCAAAAGAGCCAAAGAGTTCATGGTGGCTCTTGGACTCAGAAATCCATCTGAATACAATGAAGAAATTCGATTGTTGGAGGAGGAAATTCAGAAGCAAGCTGGGACTGGTGGACTCTTGGTGGTTCATAACATTAACAGCCTCATCTCATTTGTCAAGTATGTAAAATGCATAACCTATAATATTCTTGATGGATCTGATATTGAACCAGTTGTTGAGAAGGTTGAACAACAAAAGCATAATCGATCTTTATCTTCTCTTCCAACCAGCATCAGCATTCCTGATGAATTCAGATGCCCAATCTCTCTTGATTTGATGAGAGACCCTGTGATCATATCATCAGGTCATACTTATGACAGAAATTCCATAGCTCAATGGATCAATGCAGGCCATCACTCTTGCCCAAAGACAGGGCAGAAACTGATCCATATGGCCCTCATACCAAACTATTCTGTCAAAACTCTCATCCATCAATGGTGCCATGAAAACAAGGTATTGTTGATTGACCCTTCCTGCTCATCCTCCTCAGCTGACCCAGGATTCAATAAAAGCAAAATATGGAGAAGTGATGATCACAAGGCAATTGATCACATTTCTGCCACTAAAACAGCAGTGGATGCAGTGAAGATGACAGCTGATTTCCTGGTGGGAAAGCTTGCCACGGGCTCGCCGGACATACAACGGCAGGCTGCATTTGAGCTGCGGCTGCTGGCCAAAACCGGCATGGACAACCGCCGGATAATCGCCGAGGCCGGGGCAATCCCTTTCCTGACCACCCTGCTAGATGCCCATGATGCAAGGACACAGGCAAATGCAGTCACTGCCCTGCTCAACCTCTCAATACTAGAGAACAACAAGCTTCTCATAATGGGAGCCGATGCCATGGATAGGATAGTTGAGGTCCTGAAAGATGGGCAGAGCATGGAAGCAAGGGAGAATGCAGCAGCAACCATTTACAGCTTGTCAATGGTGGATGAGTACAAGATTGCAATAGGATCACACCCCAGGGCCATACCAGGGTTGGTCGCACTGTTGAGGGAAGGCACCACATCTGGGAAACGAGATGCTGCCACTGCTCTATTCAACCTTTCTCTATACAATGCCAATAAGGTGAAGGCTGTGCAATGTGGGTGTATCCAACTTCTTGCAGAGCTGCTAACTGATGCCAAAGCTGGGATCACTGACGATGCTTTGGCTGTGCTGGCCCTGCTAGCTGGGTCTGAAGAGGGGTTAAAGGAGATGAGGGAGACCAGGACACTTGTGCCTACACTGATTGACTTGTTGAGATATGGCTCTCCTAAAGGGAAGGAGAATTCTGTGACAATTCTGCTTGGTATGTGCAGAAATGGAGGTGAAGAAGTGGGGAGGAGATTGTTGACAAACCCCAGAAGCATTCCATCTCTTCAGAGCTTAGCATCTGGAGGACTGTCAATGAAGGTAAAAAGAAAGTCTGAGGCACTTCTTAGATTACTCAACAGGTTTGTTCAGAGCGTCACCTCTCTTGATTAGGATTGTAAAGTTGAAATCTATGTAGAACTTGGACGCATGCGCAAAGCTACTTAGTTGTATAAAGTGATTTCAAAGTTGGCATGTAAAAACCTAATTGATTTGGAAACTGAAATTATGACTCTCTTCTTTATTTGTGAAGTTTGATGACAAAATTTTACTATCTTTTTTATTTTCAACAACACATTAGTGATCTCTATATAATAATAATCATAATAATAATAATAATAATAATAATAATAATCATCATAATAATCATAATAATCAATAATAACAACATGTTTCAAAGAGCTTATGGAAGTCTGATAATATTTGTTATTATGAATATTAATGATACGTAGCTCATTGTCACATTCGAAATATTAAAAGAATTTCGAAATACAAACAGTGGTGACTGTTTATTGTTCAACAGAAAATGAAAGGTCTTAAACTATCTCTATAAATATAGATCTTATTTGTCTCATTCAAAAAAGCTAAAACAAGAAAAGACAAAATGTAAGAGATATAAAAATGGATATGAGAAATCTTATAATCTTAATAGTATAAATTGGTGAGTAATTCTTGTACATTTTTATATGTTTGTATTTTTTTATATGTTTGACGGCTGTAATCTTTAATTGAAGTAATAAATTACTCTTTGTTTTTGTGGTTTTTGACTCTCCAAAAAATGAGAGTTTTTCACTGTTAAATCTTTATTTTTTTTGCTTTATTTCATTTCATTTTTTAAACATTATTTTCCTATATACTTGTATTCGCTGTTATTAATCTCCAATTTTGAAAATTTTTCTTAAACTAAGAAAATAGACGAGCGATTGAAAATTTCATACTCTCTCTTATTATATTATTTTTTTAATTAATATAATATTAATATTTTAATTATTAAATCATAATAATTAACCAACAGTCGACGTGGTGAGATCCAATAGATCGAATAGACATGGAAGAAGTCATCCTCCAAGAAATGGCTTTGAAGTGCTCGTGGATGAAAACATGGATGAAGGAGCTGACAGATCCGTGACTGTGAATGGAGGTCAAATGACAAGAAGAGATAAAGGGAGGGATGAACTAGGACCTTTAGAAATATTTGTTGATGATGAAGAAGAACGTGACCAAATGCCAGGCAACTCAGTCGAGCATGAGGTGAGAGAGCCATCAGATGTAAGGACGTCCAGAGACGACACAGTTCCACAATCTTGGGCGAGCCTAGTGTTGAAAATGCTTGCCATCATGGATGGTCGATTCGACAATCAATATGAAGGAAGCTATGGATGACATTAATAGTATGCTTGGTAAGCCAATGGACTTTGTCAAGAACAGTAAGTCGAAGAATTTAAAATTACCGACAGAAAAGGTAGGCTGGAGGGTTTTCCATTTATGTGGATTCTGATGCAGAAAAGCAGCATAAAAGAGCAGCCTTGTGTTCCTCAGACGTGCACTGCCTAGAGCAAGAATTGAACGAACCCACAATATATACCAAGGAGGCCATGGATGATATAAACGAAATGTTTGGAAGGCCTTTGGACTTCTAAGGAAGCTACGAATTATATAAATCTTGTTATGTATTTGTCGATTATTATCATGGAAAAACGTGGTCTGCAGGTATGTTGTTGAGCTTACTGCATAACAGTTCTGGCTTGTGCTTGCTTTGATTGGGTAAATCAGTGAAGAAAGAACAGAGTTTAAAATACTATCACAAGCTGGAAACAAACACCTATGCACATCATTGTTAGGAAAAACAAACAGCTTTTAGTACACTGAAATTAAACCCGCAAGCATACGAATCAATGCTTATCTGTTCTCGAGCTTAATAATGCACTGGGCAGTTGTTTGGCCTGAATGCCAGAGGTTTTGTCTTATAGATCACTGCCTCGTAGTTCTCTCCATGCAGTGTCTTGTTCTCATATTCTAGTGGCGCGCCATCTATGCCCCAGTTGATGTTGGACATGAGGTTGCAGTGAGGATTGGGAGAGGAAACAAGGTGAACTTTGCATGCTTGGAGGGGGTGATCCAAGTAGTAGTGTTTCATCTCGAACTCCTTGAGCTGGGCATAGAAGTACCCATTTGAGTCAGTGGCGAAAACCTTGTAGAAGTTCACCCTGTTCTTGTAATCTTTGCAGGCCACACTCACTTTGGCCTTGGAGATGGGAGTGGCTTCTGATAAAGACCAACTTCCCAATGCATGACAGCTTTGGCAGTACACCATGCCTTCAACAACGACATCTACTTGGTGCTCTTCATAAGAGGCCAAAGTGGTGGCAAGTGTGGAGGCGAGCAAGAACAGTGACGCCGAGGAGAAGAGAGACATAGTTTGCTGCCTTGCCATCTCTGTTACTCACTCTTCTAGTAGATATAACTAGGAAGTATTGAGAAGTTTGGTGCTTGATTGAGGCTTATGAATTGGACATATTTATAGCTATCATTTTGTAGGTAGAACTATTAGTTAAATGTGTTTGTTTGTTTTAATAGACGTGGGCGACACTAGCTACATATATAGTTTTTGATACATGTTAATGCCTTCACGTCGATGGCTTCGTGAAGACTATGTTCATCTTTCTGTTGGGTTGGAAGAAGAATGCCTGTTTATGTTTCTAGAATGGGGTAACCAAGTAATGAGATTTAAGTCATTGGACAGTCTAATCTACGGTTATTGTGTGGCAAAACTTTCGATGGTTTGTTGTAAAGCACTTGCTATTTTGCAATGATTTTGCAGCAAAGTCATAAACAGTGTATATCATATTGTCCAATGCTTATTTCAGCTTTGAATAAAGGATACAAATATTGTTTTACCTACGGAAGCTTTTGAATCGGGTTTTTCCTATTACCCATGAAATCAAGTCTTCAATACCATGTTTATATTGTGAATATTCAATGCTTCTCTCTTATGTTTTTGAAAAATTAAAATGTTCTTGGATAATTTATAATCATCAAGACGCGTTGACAATGGCAACCAGTTGCTAATGAAATACCCCATGTGATGTATGTTATTTGATGAAGCAATATCGTTTTCCTATCTGCATTATCATAACATATCAACCAGGTCAAATTATTGCGTACTCTTATGTCTTAAGAAGTACTAGTACCGGTCGGCATGTAACATGTACACAGAAATTCTTTTTGACACACAATCCAGGGGCTGAGAGAACCACCAAACATTGAGTAACTCTAAACAAAAAAGTTCCTTTACTTGCAAAACTCACTTTTTGATCTGTTCTACATATGCTACAAATTCACATGTAAACAAAACAACAGTAAGCACTCTTTCTTTCATAAAAAGAAAAACTGTAATTGCAAATGACAACTTGACCTTTGATGAGCCAACAACGCGTATATTCTATTTACAACGATTCTGTAAATTTCAAGGGTGAGAGCATGGTCACCTACTACCCAAAAAGTATGAACAGTATAATCAACTTGCTTCGGCAGAAATGATCTCAAGTTCTGCCCACCAAAGTGGAGATAATTTTGGGGTTGCCCCATCTAAAGAAATGGATGTAATTTGCCTTAGCTGAGCTACAACCTCTTTCATTGTTGGCCTCTGTTTTGGGTCTGGGTAAATGCAGGACTTGATCACCTCACACAGTGCAGCAGCCTCTGTTTCTGAGAAGGATGATAATGTGGGGTCTATCATCAACCTTAGAGGCTGAATTCCTCTAAGATAATCGTCTGCCCAGCTTACAAGAGGGCGCTCATCGATTGGATGGGGACGCTTCCCGGTTAAAATTTCTAGAAGAACTAATCCAAAGTCATAGACATTATTTTCTCGATTGACAAATGAAGCTGCCAAGAGGCCCGAGTGACCGGACCCTGTTATCACGGCAGCTTCTTCTGCATTTGAAAGTCCAAAATCTGATATCTTAGCTGCAAAGTCGTCGGTTAGATATATAGCAGCTGAATTTAAGCTTCTATGAGTGATTGGAGGGTTCAGCTGATGCAAGTGTTCAATACAGTAGGCCATTCCCATTGCAATCCTCAGTCTGGCCTGCCAATCCAAACGCTCTGACTCTTTAACTGCAAATGAAACAATCATATATTAGGCACTTACCATGCTATCATTATCAGTGGTTAGATAGGAAAGACTGAATACTTTCAGTTAATATCATGTGACTATGCTAAAAAATCATAAACGTCAATAGCAGCCTCCTCATTTTCAGTAAGAACAGCCACAAATGCTATGGGAGCCAAACAATAAAATTTTTTGTAACAGTTGCATGCAATTTGAAACTGAAAATATGCTGGCCCAAAAGTACAAAATGGCTTACAGCCAAAGATATTGATGAAAATTCTAAATCTTATAGAAAGAACGCACCATGAAGATGTTCAAACAGTGTTCCGTTTGGAGCATACTCAAAGACCATCATCCGGGTAAAAGGTACCTCCTCCTCGCAATATCCAAGTAGGTTCACAAAATTTTTGTGGTTCACTTTGGATAATGTATCAATCTGGTCAATAAAAAAATGTTAATTATCTTAAGATTGTATTTTTACCTTACAAAAAACAAGTGAAATGAACTGTTACTATTCTCCAACTCCTACTATTTCGGCAAAGCGTCAATTTTCTTTTTGACAAAATTCTATAGAACTCTTGCTGTTTAAAGATTTCAGGAGTAGATTATAACCAACGACAACATAGGCTAAAGTCTAAACAAAAGCTGCAAACATCTATAAACTTGATACCTTGTTTCTGAACTGAGCTTCTAACTGTCTTGACCACTCCTTTTTGTTGGTCACTGAATTAGATAAAACTGCAATTTCTACTCCACTAGATAATGTTCCTTTATACAAGGTACTGTCCGGTAGAGTACCAATTATGTTACTGAAATCCTCACATGCGGCATCCAGTTCAGCTCTTTTCAGCTTAGGAACACCTGGAAAATTGAATGAAATTAAAATTCATAAGGAAAGTGAGAAAGTGAGCAAATAAATAAAAATAGGATCAACAGAAAGCAGAAACTAGCTGCAAATGCTTTACGTAGTTACCTGTCACAAATGCCTTTTGCAGTTGTTGACTCAGACCAGTTGCCCATGGTCTAACAGTAACCACCTTATTCCTTTGGCATGATAAAATAACGATGGCAAAAAGTACAAGAACAGAAGCACCAATTCCTATTGAAATGTAAACCATGTAATGATGTCTTGATGTAGATGAAGTGGTGGAAGAGACAGTTGGGGATGGTGCCGCTTCATTAGGAACAGGATGAACTGGAGCAAGGCGAGGAGAAGGAGAATCTAGGGTTTCAGCAGGTTCAGGGGCTGGGGATGGTATAGATCCTTCAGAACTTGGGGATGGTGGCAGTGATATGAATCCTGATGGA
The DNA here is from genome assembly GCA_033002965.1 of Piper betle. Taxonomy (NCBI): domain Eukaryota; kingdom Viridiplantae; phylum Streptophyta; class Magnoliopsida; order Piperales; family Piperaceae; genus Piper; species Piper betle. Next base: position 25,660 of record JAURVB010006826.1, read on the forward strand.
GGTGGAGCAGGAGACCCGCTGACTTCAATTAGCGGAGTAGGGGAAGGTGATTGTCTGGATGCATTATTTGCTTTGTTACTTCGTTGTCTGGTCAGTCTGGCTGCTGCATTTTCCTGCAGTGTAATATTATAAAATAATTAAATGACACGTGGAACTAATTATAATAGAAAAGTATTAAAGGATTTAAAACACTTCCTAATTGTAAGAAAAAAATAAAATTGTTACTAATAAAAAAAAGAGTAGTATTGTAAAATAATTAAATGATACATGACAACACACTTGGAAAAACAAATCTTAATTATAATGGTATAGGATTAAAAGATTTGAAACAAATCTCAATTATAATAGAAAAACAAAACTATTATTATTAAGAAATATATGGCAATATTTTAAAATAATTAGAGGGCATGTGGCAAAACAAATCCTAATTAAATAGAGAAATATTTAAAGATTTGAAACCAATCCTAATTATAATAAAAAATAATTTTTTAAAAAATAAGAAATAAGGATTGATATTGTAAAATAATTAGATGACACATGATAACGCATGTAGTAAAATAAAACCTAATTACAATAAAAAGTATTAAAAGATTCGAAATAAATCATAATTATAATATAAAAATAAAATTTTTATTTATAGGAAATAAAAAGTAATATTTACGAGTGAACCTCTCCGGATGACACCGGGGAAGAATAGATTGGCTGAGAACCTTATATCTCTCGCGAGGAGAGGGCGTGTACGCTCGCCTGCCTGAATAATTCTTACCGGTAAAATTTTAACAATAAAAATTTTAAAAGACCTTTTTACATGTAGTTTGGTTTTATTCACAAGCAGTCACAGCTACTTCAATTACTGATGTTATAAAAAAACGCAACTTTCAACATTTCATAATTATTCTAAACTTAGGTAGCTTCATTGTATCCACCATTTTTTTCTTTCAATCATTAACAATTTATACCAAACTTTCAATGATCGTATCATCATTGGTGATTGGAAAAAGTATAGAAGGCAGAGAGCTGGAGACTATTCTACCTCACGTGGGTGTCGACTTGTTATCTTTTCCTGCAGTTTATATGACTTCGACATTCTTGCAGAAATGATGGATATGCGAGGCTGATGCACAGAGAGAGCTAGAGAAGACATAGGGAAGGAGATCCAAGGGAGGAGGGAGATGGGTAGAGGCCTCTCCCATCTGTTTCTCCTTAGATTCCTCTCACACCTTTCCTGGGTCTTCTCCTTTACTGCTCCTTCCCATGGTAAAAGTCTTTCTCTTCTCTTTGTTCCCACCTTGCTAGCTAGCTACTCCCCTCCAACTTCTGTGCTAATCCTGCTTTGTTTTTTTTGTTTTTTCGACTTTTGTAGTTTTTGAATCTTAGATAAATGCTTGTTTTTGGATTGTCATCCTTGATCTCGAATTTCCTTACTTATTACATATTGTCGGTGGATGCCTTTTTAAGCTGTTTCCGGACATTATTGCTAATTGGATGCTGAGGATTGACTGTAGAAGTTGATAATTAGATGTTGTTGGTTTGATAAACGCAAGTTGTGGCACATTGTTTTTTATTTATTTCTGGAGATTCCGAAAAAAAATTTGAGCTGTTGGCATCAGATTCATGATATGGCTAATCTTGTAATAAACGACATTGCAACTTTTAGTGTTATATCTTTGTAATGAATTGACCACCACGTCATTTTGTTTTTGGTTTTGCTAGGCTGTTTCTGAACTGAAACTGTCAAAGCAAATGGATTGGAGGATGTGGAATGGAAGATGTCATTGTAGATCAATCAGATGATTGCCATGGGCTCTGCTCAGTTTCAAAGTATCCACCATGCCTTCCCTTCCACATGCACTTTCGCTGCTGCAAACCAGGTACAAACGTATCAGATAAATAAGACAGACAAACGAATGTGTTATTTAGCTAGATTGTTTCCTGGCCCAAAAAATATTTTTGGAAACAACAATAAAAATTGTTGCACATTGGGCCATCACTATTGAATTTTAATTGTCATGTGCTTTTTGTGATTCTCACTACTATTTGCAGAAAGACCAATGGTGACAGATAAATGTGTGAAATGTGAGAACAAAATAGACTATGGAGATGAGTTTATATGCTGTACGGACTGCTCAGATCCTTATGTCACTGATAAGAGCACTAAACTAGGTTATTACAAGACTGGTGCAGAGCTTGCTGTCCAAGCAAAGCCGCGATGTACTAATGTAGTTCTTTAAAGATACAGTTCTTACAATGGGAATTATAGCACTTAACTCTTTCGGCGACCATGCTCATGGAGGCAAGTAAATAGTGGCCACTTTCAATTAAATGAGATTTTATTCTACCTCAATTTATCTCATCTCTGGCCAGCAATTCGTGTACTTCAAAATTGTACAACGAAACATTTTCCGTGCAATTGTATGTTGTAGATGTGCTACTTTTTGACGTCCGTGAGTTAAAATCATTTGCTAAGCGGATTCATGGTTCTGAGTTTCATTTGTGTACTTTTAATACCTCTTCTTAATACAGAAGTTTTCAACTGGATTCCTGGTCCATGGATGGCATGTTCTTCTCCTTGTGATGGTGGGATGCGTTACCGGGACGTGGGCTGTTTTGGGAGCATTGAGGATGCGCCTAGTGCACGGTATCCTGTTGATGACAAGATGTGCTCAAATGAAAAGATGGTATGGTAGCTTACCAGTTTGATTGATGTTTTATTTTGTTTAGCTCATGTGTTGTTGCCTATTGGTGTTAAACTGCCGCGAGCACTTTCCACTGTGTACTGTTGCTGGTATCTTTATTTGCACAGAACAATTTCCTGTATTTATCTGAAGCAAGAAAATTTCTTTATGGTCAGTACAAGGGAAAAGAAACTACTATAGTTAGAGTGTTATCTAAGCTTCTTGTTGTGGATGTTCATATCTGTTGCACATATCTCTTAATGTATGGCCTGCAGTGTATGACTTGGTTGATGTCTAAACTTAAGAACTTCCGGTCTGTCTCGTGACTGATTTTCGTTGATATATGTTGCAGCCTGTAAAGCAGGAACCTTGTAATATGTTTAGCTGTGATGACCTTGTGGAGAGTGGTGAAAACATGGATGAACGTGGTGGTATGTCTGGTTGGGTAGTTGTAGTTGCACTTATCATTCTTACGGGGCTTTTAGTAATTGGTGGCATTGGCTTTGTTGGTTATACATATTACAAGAGGTAATACTTAGAAGCTTTCTAATTTGATATATGCAACATCTTAGTGAAGGAGTATGCGTTCATATATTTTCTGGGGCATTTTTTTCTTTATAGAAGTTCATAAAATTCTTGACGAATCCTGGCCTAAGAAATTTAGGTATCATAAGGCGCCTTGATTGCAATGCTGGAAGCATAAATGGCAGCCTAAAGCACCATTTTGTGATTTTATTAAGAAAGAAAACTAAAATTTTCTTCCCTGATTTGCTTTTGTTTATACTGGTAAAGAATCAGAAGTCTTAGCTTGCGACATTACTTGTTTGACAGGAGAGCATCATCACAAAGTGGATTTGTGTACATAATGTTGCAAGGCTATGCCTAAGATGGAGTTCTCTCCCTTTGCCACGCTAGTTTTTTTATCATGTATAACCTTGATTATTGCTCAGGGTAAGTGTACAATGTTTGTTTTTCGCTAGGAATCGGAGGCTCCAGCGAGTCTCTGATAACATTCTTATTGTTGGTTGATTGTTTCAAAATATTTATCATTATTATCCGATTATGGAGATACCAGTTTCAGGTCTTTACTTGGCGGTGATTGCTGGTGTTGAGTTTTGGTGTTAAATTACCAACTCAGTTCTCATAGAAGAATTTTTTAAAGTAGTTTGTTTACCAGAAAGAACAAGAAAGAAGAGCATGTGACATCATAGCAAGAATAAATTTATTTAAACTTTGCCCGAAATGGTTGATAATCCATAAAATCTGCTGTTATAGGGAACAGTTTAAATACATGAGGGTCAAGCTCCTCCTATCATACAAAAAAAAGCTCCAATTGTGGATGATAGAATTTGCCTCATGAAAACATTGTTGGCAAAAAAATACTACGCTTTGCCCAAAAAAATTGAGCATAGCTTCAACCTTTATGCAGAACACTAATTCCAGCAATCATCGTTTAACTACTCGAGTGGTTGCATGAATAAAAATCTCCTCCAAAACTGGAACAAGATTCACATACTTTTTCTTCGAAGCCGCGGTCAACTTCCCTCCCATCTTTTTGTGGACATCCTTCAACACTTTAACATAAACAACTAAAATTGGGCAGAAGCCCCTTCGCCATCATCTCCACGAAAACCTTATAAGCTTCCTCCAATCCCCCAGACTCTTGGAACAGTCTAGCACGCAAGCTGAAGTTCATGCAGCTACAACACCTATCCCTCTCACTCATCCCAGCCACATAATCATAGATAGGCACGCACCTGCCTCCCAGACCAGGAGTAGCCCTTGATAAAAACAGCATGAGTGCTCGGCCTCGGTTGCACCCCTTCCTCCAACATCCGCCCCAAAAACTCCAAAGCAAGCTCCAACATCCCCACCCTGCAAGCATGCACAGCAAGCACCTCAAACGTTATGGCATCGGGAAGATACCCCAACTTCTCCATCGTCTTCAACAGCCGACAAGCTTCTTCTATCTGCCCGCTCTGGCAAAGACTGCCCAACAAATAGTTGTAAGGCTTCACGGTCGGTTCACAACCTTACTCCCGCATGTCATCGAACACCTTCCAAGCACCCTCAAAGCTGCCACCTTTGCACTTGGCCGCCACAAAGATCTTGTAGTAGGATGTCGTCCTCGCCGTCTTCTCCATCACAAGGGGGCGGGCGATGGTGACGAGGGGGGACGGGGAGGGGAGGGACCAATCCCACCGCTGCTGCGCTGCCCAACCCCGCCACGGCCGCTACCCATCTCCGCTCCACCTTGACCCGCCGTCCCGCTGCGGCCGCCACCTCCCCCTCGACCCCTCTTTCCTCATAAAAAATAAAAAAAAGTAAAAAACATGCAAATTTAAAAAAAACTTTTATGTGTTTAAATAGTAAGAAAATAAAATATATATATAAATTTTTTAAATTTCTGACTTTCTTTGCTTACCTTAGACCGTATAAAATTTTTGCTTGAAAAATATTTTTGTAGCTTTGCTAGCATACTTTAGAGAAATCGAACTTTTCTTCTAAAATTTTTTAATCTAGCCAAACATTAAGAAATTTATCTACACTTATTTTACATTTCTTTTATCGATTTTGTAAAACCCAAGACAACATATTGACTTGAATTAAGCCAACAGTTTACTAGTGAACCACGGCAGTGAATCGGTTCATTGGCTAAGTTAGAAACCGTGTAACTCTCCTTAATAATAATTTATTTATAACCTTTGTGTAGAATTTATTATAATGAAGATAACTTCTTTAGGCATAAATAAGGGTATGTAATGAAGAGAATTACTCTTGCTGCATGTGTAACCTTCATCTTCCACCCTATATAAATAGGGATTTATGATAAAGTTTAGTACATCTCATAGCTAAAATCCTTTTTTGATTTCTTTTTTAGTAATTGTTTTTCTACTATCAATAAGGCTGCTAAACGAGTGAACGAGCCGACGAACTCGACTCGAATAGCTCCAAGTTCGTTCAAACTTGATTCAAAATCGAATGACTTTCGAGCATATATGCTCAAAATCGACTCGAATATTTATGATACTATTAGAACTCGACTAGAGCCCGAATACACTTAATTTGTTAAATTTTAAGGAGCTCAATACTAGCTCGTTTAAGAGCTCGAAACCGGCTCGTTTGGGAATTCAAAACCAGTTTGTTTATTAGTTCAAAACTAGCTCGAAAGTAGCTCGTTTTAGAGAAAAACATACAGTTAAAGAGATTAAAATTAATAAAATAGTCTATCATTATATCTATATAAACTATCTCAATAATAAAAAAGTCTTTTCAAATTTCAACCTATGTTTCGAGGTTTTTTACAAAATACCTAAAACATTATTCAACAGTTTACGTTTCCAAAAAAAAATGTTTGGAACTGTATACCCAAAGAAAAAAGAAATAAAAATCCCATCAGCTTGAAACACTAAAATAACCAATAAAATATGCAGCCTCAACACACCTAAAGTGGCAGACATGAAAAGCCAAACAAACCATAATTTCAAAGTGACAAATGGCACAGGGATCATCAGGTTTCATATCAAAACATAACAGCATCTCTAAAAAGATTCTTCTAGAAAACATACAATATGAAGCGGTTATGACAACTCCCTCCACAAAGACTTCACATTAAAGCTTATATGTAATTTCAGATATTACTTCATGTTTATAACATCCTATAGTCCCCTTACTCAAGAATATCAATACCTATAGTCCTATCTCCTCCATTGATCAGCATATATTTTTTTCAGCAGCTATTACATAACCTTTTACTACATGGAATTTTTTTTTACCTAAGCACGTCAAGCAAGGCACCAAAATCACATGAAATACCACTTTCTAGTTGTTGGTATTAAGTTCACACCAAAATTTGAATTAAAACATAAACCTCATTTGAAGAGCACACGACCGACATCCACTTCTCTCCATTAATCTCCTACGTATTTTTAAACAATTATATAATGAATAGAACTTTCCACTCCATGGAAAATTTTGTAACTAAGCACACATTCATTAATATAGCACTTTTTCCGGATCAAAGCACACAAAATCACTAATTTCAGCATTTTTTTTGGCGTGGCTTCAATGTTTTTTGCCTAGAATTTTGTGGCATTGAGTATTTTGTCTCAAAAAATCCAGACTTGCTGACCATTTTTACTCTACGAAGACAATAGGAAAAGAAAAGGAACGAAGCATACGAACTAGCCTTGCGGAGGACAACCTTGACCTTGTGCGGCTGGGGCTGCGCCGGCGCATCCTTGGCCTCCCGAGTGGAGCGCTTGGCGAGGTTGATTTGGTGGCACTTCCCCTAGGTGTGGGTGAGGTAGTTGCCTTCGTTGTTGTGAAGGGTGAGGCAGAGCTTGCACTCGTAGCTGCCTAGGTGGTTTGTAAAACCCCCAAAAAATAATTAGGTTATTTTATTTTGTAAATCATACAACGAACCATAAATATTATTTAATTAATTTAATTCTTGAAAAAATTATAAATTATCAATTATGACCTTTAATATATTGGTACAATGAATGGTATAATTATGATTGATTGCTTTCTTTTTTATAAAATTTAATGTAGTACTTTCTTGAATTCTACACATAACCCACGATTCGAGTCAGTGTTCTATATTCAGAACCGGTTGGTTCGACCGTTATTTTCGAGTCGAGTCAGTTTTAGAACATGTGTACTAAGACGACGCCAGTAATGTGTATGAGCTAGAGGGTCATGCGTACCCAAGTATATGTAACATCATGAACACAGCAGAACAGAATGAGTTATCAGAATATATGAGAGTATGCTAGGTATTATTTTTTTCTTTTTATATATAGTGGATCGTAGATTTAGTTTCAGGCCGTTTACCGCATTAGGATGCATTACTAGCAGTTTGGGTGGGTTAATACTTTTAGAGCATATCATTATGATGTTTTGGTGTTGTTTGGTTTTATGGGATTTTTTCCGATTTTTTTAAGATTTAATATGACTTAGTTATTATTCTCGACTCGAGACGGAGTCGAGTCAAGCCGTATTTACAAATTTGCCACTCAGTTATTTTCTCCATCCCCCGACACTTTCTCCTTCCTTCCCGTCCAAGCCACCCTTTTTCATGCTGTTGTCGCCACCGTTGTGGCCGATGCCGCCTTGCCACTGATCGCCCCCGCCAGGCCTCGCCATGGCGTCACCGTACTGGCCTGACCAGGCCTGGCCACCATTCGGCCTCCACGATGCCGGACCGCAGCGACTAGCGCCGCACCCACGTTGCGCTTCCGTCATCGATCACGCTGTTGGCGACCATCGCCGCCACGATCGAGTGGTAGCCTCGACACCCTCGACCACCCAGCGACCTTTCCCGACCGGAGCGGAGGCCATCGCTACCTAGGCCGGCCGGATTTCTTCACCAATTGCCGCCGCTCTGTTTTAGGCACTTTCCGGGAAGCCACCGCTTCAGTTGGCCACGTCGACATTGTATATGCATCGGGCTCGCCGAGCCGGTTCCAATGGTACCCAATACCATTGTTTTCCAGCCAGTAGATGCCACCGGCAGTTGTCATCAGAAAACCGCCGAAAGCTGCCGAAAAACCGCCGAAACTAGCTGGAAAACCAGAATTGCTGGAATTCACCGGATCTTCCACGGAGCTCATCCAGTCGATCCCAATCGAACTTCGGATGTCAATGAGCACCAAATTCAAGCTCCGAGACGCGAGACGAAACCCTAGTCATTGCCGATTGCTGATGACGTGAGGTATAGTTACCTCTGAGTTAGTTATTTAAAATTGATGATTGTTAACACAACAGATAGGATTGATTGATTCCCATAATAACAGTCTGAGCATGAAAGAAGTAATGATATGTATGATATGATTGGTAATGGATAAATGTTGGTGATCTAAGTAGGTGAATTAACCTGAGCATGTTAATCGAGTACGATGTAACTTAGGAAAAATACAATAATATTGATATGAATAGGATGAGTTAGGATTATTCACATTTATGATTATTGATTGTTGATTGTGACGGATGATTATTATGTTGTGTGTAACGTTCATTGAGTTTGATGCATCATTTAGTTAGCAAGCGTTAGTATTTAGTTTTGATGTGTAGGTACGGAGTAGGAGCTCGCCGCCTAGGCGCGATGACACACTAGGAGCTTCTACCAGGTCCATTTAGGACTCGTCTCTGTTTTACTCTACTCTATTGTATGTTTGTTTTAATGCTTGCAGGACGGGCTAAGTGGTGTTTTATCGGATCCCACTTAACTCGGGCCATTTAACCGAACAGTTTCCAGATTAATAACCCCTCGAGGATGATTTCGAAAATAAGATCCACCACAAGTTACCTTCAGGCCTATTATATAAATTCCTACCCAACCCTATATATATATATATATATATATATATGTAGTTTTCGCATTTTCAGTGAGTCGAGAGATGGAGAAACCGACTCCACGTACCATGAGTGGATGCTGTGACAGTCAAAGTGGGCTCTGGATTAGTGCAGCGGACTGTTCCATTCCTGAAGCATCCTGACAACTCCACGTTTGAGTTCCTCACATCCGGAGAACGTGAAGGTTTACAAGTATTGTTCACTGTTGCATGAATCGGCAGCGTGCCGATCCGATTTTGGGGCCGAATCGGTCGGCCCCGAATCGGCATCCAACTCGACCGAATCACCTCGATTCCGACGGAGGTGGGACGGGGCGGATCGAGTCTGGGGGGAGGGGGCGCAGCGACAGCGGCGGCGGCGATGGCGGCGACTTGGAAGGACCGTGGGTGAGAAAAAACTGTGGTGGCATTTTTGTAATTTAAACTTGACTCGTGTCCAACTCGAGTATAAAATAATAACTAATTCAAAATAATTTTAAAAAAATCTAAAAAATATCATAAAATATAATATATATAATAATATCAAAATGGCATCAATATTTAATTTTTATATATTTATTTATGAGTTGTCAAATTATTATATATGACCGATTTGGACCGATTCAATTGGACCGATTCCTATCCGATCTAGACCGATTACGATTCCGATTCTGACTCCTTAGAAAACCGATTCCGATTCCGATTCTGATTTATGCAACCATGGTACTGTTTAGTACAGCACATGTCTGGACTTGTGGTTTAAAGGGTATTAAAGGCGACTGCCTGTGTAACACCCTAAATCTGGTTCACGCTCGTGAACCGAGCTGACATGTTACATGCCCCGGTTAGGTCGGCTAACCCGAACCTAACTCATGCGGATCCAATCTCGGTGTTTTAAGATGAAGATACAACTCGCAATACATGGATAAATGCACAAACCCTAACATGGTACTACATGAATGACATACAATTACGATCAAACTCAATAAAAATTCTAAAATAAAACAGATAAAGTCTCCCCTAAAAGTGAAATTAGGGTCCACCCTATCAGAACAACATATACCAATACATATGCATATATCAATAATTTCAATCACACATAATCTAATATTTTGTATACTCATTATAGAACTTGGGCCACACTTCCGCTATGCATTCTGATCACATCTCACCTTTTGTCATCATGTCTTAGCTTTTCATCATGTCATAACATCATCTCATTTCATTTAATCATATCCTATCATATCTTAGCATTTCACATCATTCACAATATAATAGCATCATAAATAAAGTATTAACCACTCTATCGACTAACATGTGTGTAAGATCCAACAGTGCTCCTCCGTCCAAGCTGGCTCCTCCAACTCGTGATTATTACCTACATATAGTTTAAAAACACGTCAGTAACAAGTGTTACTGGTCCGAAAAATAAAATAACTATAACAAGATGGCTATGAGAGCAAACTCTCATATGAAATAAAACATCATATACTCCACGTGAACATTCTGAAGGGCACTACTGAGGAGCCACTGGGCTGCAGACCCAATAGCATCCCGAACTTACTGATCTGCTGCTGCTGATGCCGCTCTCGGCATTTTCTTACTTCATTTTCTGGTCTCAAATCCTAAGCCCTCTCCTTACCTCCATATTTCTCCTGGCCTTGAGCACGAAGGCCAAGTACTCTCAGGCAGTCGCCTTTAGTACCCTTTGAACCACAAGTCCGGACATGTGCTGTATTAAACAGTACCCATAAACCTCCACATTCTCCGGGTGTGAAGAACTCAAACGCGGAGTTGTCAGGGATCCCTCGGGAATGGAACAGTCCGCTGGCACTAATCCAGAGCCCGCTTTGACTGTCACGGCATCCGCTCATGGTACGTGCAGTCGGTTTCTCCACCTCTCGTCTCACTGAATACGCAAAAACTACGTATATATATATAGGGCTGGGTAGGGATTTATATAATAGGCCCGAAGGCAACTTGTGGTGGATCTTGTTTTCGAAATCATCCTCGAGGGGTTATTAATCCGGAAAACTATTCGGTTAAATGGCCTGAGTTAAGTAGAATCTAATAAAATGCCACTTAACCCGTCCTGCAAATAATAAAATAAACATACAATAGAAAAGAGCATAAA
>JAURVB010006828.1:0-17075 GCA_033002965.1 Piper betle
TGGCCAACCCCAAGTAGAGCTCTTCTCCAGAGATGGCAGCCAGTACAGCTTCTCCACCGGCCTATTTCCTTCTCTTGGTTCTCGTAGCACAAGAAGAGTCAAGCTCCGGAAACACATCATCTCTCCTTTTGATCGCAGACTAAGGTAGGCATTTCTTGGTGAATACTGAGCTTTCTCCGTTTCAAGGATTGAGCAAACCCAAAAAGAAAAAAATACAAAAGATATTACTAAGTATTAAGCAAACATGTTACTTCACATTTTTTAGTAATTTGATTGTTTCTCTTTCAAGGATTGAGCATACCCAGAAAAATAAGATAAAGGAATCCTCACTAAGTATTAAGCAAACATGTTTCTTCACGTTTCTTGGTAATGAACTCTCACTATTTCACTATCAATGATTGAGCAAACCCAGAAAACAAAAGATGTGGAGATCATTACTATTGTGCAAACATGTTTCTTCAACAATATTATAGATCTTACATAACAAGGTAACTTTTGAAACAGGGCATGACAGACGTTCTTGGTGCTTCTCGTTGGCTACACTGCATGGTTATCCCCTTTTGAATTTAGGTTCTTGCAGAAGCCAAAAGCTCCATTGTCAATCATAGACAATGTTGTCAATGGCTTCTTCGCCATAGACGCTGTGGTCAACTTCTTAGTGGCCTACCTCGACAAGAAGACGTACCTCTTCGTAGACAATCCGAAGAAGAATACTTGAGCACATGGTTTGTTTTGGATATAGTATCGACCATTCCAGCCAAGCTCACACACAAGATCATGCCGTCGAGTATTGGTGCTTTTGGTTTCTTCCAGATGCTCCGGCTATGGCGTCTGAGAAGAGTGGGCTCCCTCTTTGCCAGGCAAGTTCATACTCCTGATTATACTATAAAATTTTCAGTTCCCAAACATGATCTTCAAGTTCCTTGATTGGTTTGTTTGTCTTGATTGGTGGAAAAAACAGGCTAGAGAAGAACAAGGACTTCAATTACTTCTGGGTCAGATGTGCAAAGCTGATTTGTGTGAGTCAATTGATCTTTTTCTCCTTTTCCTGAAGTTGTATAATATTTTGTTGCATTTTTTGGCCTGATTTGTGTTAAGACTTCTTAGGCAGGTGAAACTGTTTACTATTGTTCGAATAATTTCAATATCATCGAATAATTTCAATATCATACAAGTATACACGGTCGAAACAAGTAGTATAAAAATAAATTCAAGTATCGTCCTACAGAGAGATGAATTTCCTATAATTAAAAATAAAATGAGAACAAAATAAAAATAACCGACTTAATTAAATCTAAGTAATAACTTTAAATTAAAAGTGAAGTTAAAATAATAAAACTCGTTCTAAAGTCGAATTTCCCTTAACATCAATTTAATCTTTATCAAATCTTTCTCTTATCTTTTATTAACTCAGATTGTCGATCTAGGATAATTATATGACATGATGACTCCCGCTCCTTCATGTTTCTATTATTACTCCTTCATGTTTCTATTATTTTGCCTCAATTTACCTCCCGGTGATAATTGATTAATCAACAAAATAATGTTTTAAGATTTTCCTTATAATCGCATATAATGTTGTATATCTCTCGACCACAATCACATACAGTGTTGTATATCTCCCGACCACAACGACAAAGTCAAAAGACTCTGATGAATTATCAATGACTAATCTAATTAATTTCTCCCGAAATCTAATTAAACCTCATGATCTAAGATAAACGATCAATCTATTCTTAATATTTAGAACATGATAATTAAAACAATCCAATTGAATAAAAGAGTAAGAATTCAATTAAATCATGTTAAATTCCATTCTTCTCTACAACGAAATAAAAGACTATTCCATAATAAAAATAGAAAACAATATAAAGAAAAATTATTTTTTATTATGAAAAGAAAAGAATTACAAAAACTAAAACTACTTTTTTCACTGCACTCTGAAACCAAGAGATGAGATATGATATCTCAAAATTAATTAATAATATTTATACCCAGGAAGTATAAAATTATATTAAAAATATGGGTAAATATTGTATACTTTAAACACTTAACAACTATTCACGGTGCCGGGTGCTTCTACTATAAAACATGGATTGGGCTTACTATGGTGAACTTCAAAGAGAGGAGTCTATGGACCAGATATGTGACCACCATGTTCACCACCCTCAGAACTGTTGGCTATGGTGATCTCCACCCTGCCAACTTCAGAGAATTGGTTTTTGACATCTTCTTCATGCTCTTCAACCTTAGATTGATTACCTACCTCAATGGTAACATGACCAATTTGATCGTCCATTGCACTATCAAAACCAGACAATTTGTAAGCTATATCTTATCCATTTGATGATTTATCATACAGGATTGGTAAGTGTTAGCAATTGATCATTTGATTGTTCATGTTGTAGAGGGACACAATTCAAGCTGGTGAGATATTCCCTCTCATGAGAAAGCGTTCCGTCACATTGAAAGTCGTGAAGACATGAAGATAAACCAAGAGGTACGACGAATTCGATGAGAATTTGTGGAATACGTGAAGAGACTCATTAGTGAGGATTCCAATGCTCAAGAAGTAGTGTTTGGAGTTGGCTCTTCATTTCCAAGTGGTATTCATATCTCTAGTCTATAAATATGTGATTAGAGGTATGTGTTCGGTGTGCTTTCCCTTTGGGGAAGTTCCATGGAGTGTTCTCCTTTAGGGAGACTTGAGGGATTACAAATCTAGACTGGGTCACTATTGGTAGTGCATGTGGGAGAAGAAAGTGAAATTGTTTGTTGTGAGGTGAAGATATGACTTCAGGTTCTTCGACAAGATCAACAGTGGTTAATTTTTTTTCTTTCTCTACCTTTGTCTGTGGATTGTAATTGGGAGTAGTGTTACTCTTTTGGGTGGAGTTTTCCACATTTGGGTAGAGTTTCTACTTTTATTGGGGTGGAGTTTTTCACACTTTGGTAGAATTTTCTACATGTATTAGGTGGAGTTTTTCCACATATAACGGGGAGTGGTTTCACTCACAAGGGGAGAGTTTGGAGAAGTTTTTCATCATCTCAAGTTGAAGTGGGGTCGTAATCCAGGGTGTGAGATTGATCCATTTTTTCATTTGAGGTGTATGTTAGTTTTCTCACTTTCTCAAGAATTGTATCTTTCAGATCTTGTTATTGATCTGATTTAGATTAGGAGAGTTTTCTCAAATTTTATTTCGATACTTGATTGTAAGAGATTTCTTAATCAAAGTTGATCAAGTAGGTTGGTTTTCTTTTCTCTAAATTGGGAGGAAAGTTTCCATCCATTTTTATCTTGGGTGTCTCCTATTCATTTCATCGAATAGGAGAAATATTTTCTGACTTGTTTTCGCTGGAGTGTATATTTCCCAACACTGCCAACTTTGCAACTAGAAATCGGTTGCCAGCATCATTACAAGATCAGATGTTGGCACACTTGTGCTTGAAGTATAGAACAGAGTCCGAAGGCTTGCAGCAGCAGAAAGCATTGGATACACTTCCAAAGGCAATTCGGTCTAGCGTTTCACACTTCCTTTTCTACGACCTTGTTGACAAGGTCTACTTGTTCAAGGGTGTCTCAAATGATCTCCTCTTCCAACTTGTACGCTTGATCAATCCCACTTCTTTTATTAATCTTATTGGACTAGATGGATTAAGAAATGATCTAGTTCATATTTTTTTTACAGGTTTCTGAAATGAAAGCTGAGTACTTTCCCCCAAGGAAGATGTGATCTTACAAAATGAAGCTCCCACTGATTTCTACATATTGGTGTCTGGAGCAGTGGTAAACATTAAAACCCTCTTCATACAATTAGCTAATAAAATCAACATTGAGCTTCATTTCAGATTTTTAATTGTATCAATCTAAAATAAATACAGGATATACTTCGTCCGGGCTCAACTGATCAGGTGAATCTTAATGATTAGAGGTGACTTCTATGGATATGTTCTAAAGTTGTGCTAACAATTTGAATTGGTTGTGATAACTGGTGATCAAGGAAATGGGCACAGGAGATATATTTGGAGAGATTGGAGTTTTATGTTAACAGGCCACAACTATTCACCGTGCGCACCAAGCGGCTATGTCAACTCTTGCGTTTGAACCGCACCTCCTTCGTCAACATTGTTCAAGCCAATGTAGGGGATGGAAGGTGCGGTTCCGCTAAGTGACAACCGCTTGGTGCGCACATTGAATAGTTGTGGCCTGTTAACATAAAACTCCGATCTCTCAAATATATCTCCTGTGCCCATTTCCTTGATCATTGACGTAAAAGTCTCGCCATTACCATTTTTTCATGAATTTTATGACTTTGTGATTGTTGCCTTGTTGATTTGTAATTTTTCTGGTATTTTATTAATGTATCTCTATCTTAGGAGCAGTTAAAGCTTGGTTTCATCTCATTTGGAACTGTATAAACGTAGTTATAAAATTTTTATTACCATATGTTCATGGTTTACAACATGATGGGGAGCATACCAAGTGCACTAAACTTATTTGGTTGCACATGTTCATGTGCGACAAAATATGAGGAGGAGCCTATAATCCATATAGCATGAAGAGCTTACACGAAGAGCAAGTGTCAGAGGAGTGTTACACATGGAATATATGGCCTAACATGTGTGTGAGGGGATATTATTTGGGCCCAAATTAGAGTCAATGATGTCACAGTAACACTACAAAAAAATGGATTTCCTCTGCGTTTCAAAAAATTGGCTTGGAGAAAAAAAATTATGATTTATTATCCACCTTTGAAATTTTTAAAGGTAAGTATGTGTTAATTTTCAAACTTTTTTCCATGACAAAAAATGTATTGGAGGAACTTCTTTCTACCCCACTTTTCTCCAATTCACTTTTCTCCACATTTTAATATTAATTAATATTTTTTGGGTTGGAGAATAGTTAGTAAATTAATGCATGATCACCTTCTAATATTTCCAAATATAGAAATAAAGTTAGAATTTGTCCCCACAGTAAAAATGGGTGCGGAGAAGACACGAAGAAATATGGGGAGAAGTCAAAATTTGCCACACACTTCCACTGGTGTCAATTGGTGCTACCTATAGCAATCAATAAGCATGTTGTTCCCTCTTTGCTTAATTTGTTGGTCGTTGCTGAGACAAAGTTTCTGGCACGGAAGTTTAAATAATTTAACGATGACAAAATGACATTCACACGAAAAGCTTTCGCTACTATTTGCCTTTTCCTTAGATTACCATGTTGAATCTACGCAAGCAAAACACTAGTAAGTGATTGTTTTAATGTAATTCTATACTAAGAAAATAAACTAAACTATCCACTACAATTATATATGATTTGTTTAACATCTATAACTAAGATATAGGGTTCCAATTATACTTAATTGTTTATTATCAATCACAGTTAGAGCAATTTCTTCTTCCCTTCTACCAATTGAAGCCATGATTCTCTAACAAAGGGAACTAATTTATTTGTAACCGGCAGTTAATGCATGCCCAGAATTAATTACAACACAAGAGTCTTAATTATCGGATGAAAGAGAAATATATTTCAATCACGTAGCGGTAGCCCAAAACAGGAGTGAACTTGTAGTCGGAGAAGCCGGCAGCTTCAATAATCTTCTTCCACTCCTCTTTTTCTCTCTCCTTGCCCATGCAAGACACTAACAGAGCAAGATCGGAGGCAAGCTGGGTCTCCCTTTCCATTGCATCTTTGCAACTGGGATCAAACACCATGTCCATTATAATCACCTTCCCTCCTGTCTCCCTTAACGAAATCGCCTTCTTACAGTTTGAAGTATTTCCACACAAGCGTCGTCCGTCCAGTCAGGCACCTCTGACTCTTCATTTTAATATTTCAATCAATCCATGAAGTTAGTGATATTATTTTAAACTTCTCGCACCAATGAGAAAGGGCAAATATCCCAAATACTATTTCTTTAATTACTACGGTACGGGGAGAGTACGGAGATACCTGTATGATCTAGGTGAAGATATCATGGGAGGGTGTGCCCTCCTTTTAACCAAGATGAATGAGTGATTGTGTCGATTACTTTAAGAGAGCATATCCTAGAGTGACTTAAAAATAAAGGTAGAACGTTGATCAGAATAGCAATAGAAGGAGGGGAATTTTATGAGCATGAAGTGATTTTCGAGGACAAAAATTCCTAAAGTTTAGGAGAATGTGAGATCGTCAATTTTTTATGTAATTATTTGTTAAATTAAATAAATTAACCAAGATGTTAGACCAAATATATAATCAAGTAAGAATGTTATTCAGATTTATATTTAATATTAAGTATGAAATAAAATCTTAAATTATGAAAGAGGATAAGCATGATCTTGGAAAAATTTCACAAGTTCGAGATTTGGACCAATTTGATGTTTTATCTTTAAAAATTCATATCTCTTGGAATACACATCAGAAAATTTTGAAGTTTTAGGATCAGAAACTAGACATCTTAAAGAATCCAACAAAAAAACTAGGAAAAAAAGAGTTCTAGAGAATGAGATATGATCGTTTTAATTTGACTATAAGACCAAGTTATTAGATAATAAAGTGAATAGGCAAAATTGACTTTTCACAAGTCCATAAAATAATAATATTTTTATATGATGAAATTATGGTGAATAATAGAGTTAGGAAAGATGTTTGGAATATTTAGAACTCCTATTTAAGGTGGTATAAGAAGTAGACACCCATTTTGGATAAATAAAAGTTACATTATGACTTATTAATTAGTTAAGAGAGTAGAATACCTAAATACCCGCATTTAATTGCGCCAATTAGTATATATAAGTGTAGAGAGAGGTCCATCCCTCTCTCTCTAAACAAAATTGATGTCAAGAATGGTGTGACAAGGAGACTTCAATTAGACTACTAGTTAGAATATATTAATAATTTCTTTTTGGACTTTAGTATTTTATTATTTGGTTATATATTATTAGTAGTGGAAACCGATTCGTTTCGTCAGGGATTGTTATGCTTCTCATTGTTTTACTTAATTTATGAATTGTTGTGACTATGATATATTACTGGACAAATTATACTAGTTGGAATAATCATTATTTGGTTGCAAGTAAATAACATATAAATTTATTTGTTTATTTTGTGTGATTAATTATTAAATTTGATAAATTTAATATTTTTTTGTTGTGTGCTTCCTATTATTTAATTTTTCATGTATTATTTTATTGGGGTTCTGGTTGTCAAAGCAAAAGTGGTGTCTGGTTTGGTTGTAAAATTGGGCAGGTTGTCACCCTAATCTTGTGTCTATGAGGTACTTGCGCAACCCTATATGTAGTCTTCATGCTATTTATCTAGTTTTCCGCCTTAATTGAATCTACATCTCCAAGGAATTCCTTAGCTCCATTCATAACAAATATTTCCTTGGTAAGCTTGTCAACTTCATCAACCGCCCTAGGTGCTTGTCTAGCTGGGTTTTGTTTAGCATGAACCACTGGTGGACATCCATTCCTAACTCTTTGGCTCCCCTCTTGGGCCCCATGAGGTGTCGAGCAAGAACCATTTGTCGAACTTGTGGCTCTGTTGCCTTCCTATACTGCCGAAATAGGTATCATCTAGACAACCTCCAGCATTACATTTTGGGTCGTTGCGAAACCCTGGATAACCACCAATATTTGGGAAAACATCTTTGCTTAGGGTTCACCATATTCTATATGTTTGCTCTCTCACCTAGGTTCAATCCCTGCCCTTGGTTCCCCCTTCGCTAACTGTCCTAAGAACTAATATTAGCCACCATCTAAAACATTCGTAGCTTGTACCTCAAGAACCAAAAGTACACACATGACAACAAAATTCTAACCTAGAGGTCGCAGACTCTTTGGACTTTCAACAATGTATGATTAATATATTATTAGCTGTGTTGAACCATGACTCTGAACTACCAACTATGACGACTCATCCCAATTTCACAACTGGATTGGAGGTCACTTTTGGTCACAACCATGAATCCCAATAACATGCTCAAGGAATACAACAAATAATATACCACAATGTGAAATGAAATAACCAAAATTTACTACTAAGTAAGGGTCATTTATTTGCCAAGAAAATAATTATTCCATGTACTAGTCATATTCAAAAAATATCAGTCTACTTATAATATATATGAGCAGTAAATAGAATACAAATTCCCACCGATCTAAACGTGTATACTACTAATAATATATAATCCAACTATAATCAATCAAGTCCAACTAAATAATTACTAGTAATTATCTAATATAAAGTCTCCCAACACTCTCTCCATCAAAGTCCCAAGTCACGCTCCCAACTAGTTACTTGTGGAGGCAATTCCATGTTAATATTAAAACCACTAAGTACACATAATAATAATGAACAAAATAATTAACCACATAGTCTATGTCTAACCCCTGTCTAATAAATTTGGCTGATCTATTGGAAATAATTTTTATTTATAATCACAAATGCTGCCACCGTCGCATAGCGATGACAGCCAATCCCTGTGTCCAGACTCCATTATTCGAGTGTGTATAGGACTACTAATAATATATAATCCAACTATAATCAAACAAGTCCAACTAAATAATTACTAATAATTATCTAATATAGAGTGTCCCACCACTGTCGCCATCAAAGTCCCAAGTCACGCTCCCAACTAGTTACCTGTGGAGGCAATTCCATGTTAATGATAAAACCACTAAGTACACATAACAATAATGAACAAAATAATTAACCTCATAGTCTACATCTAACCCCTGTCTAATAAATTTGGCTGATCTATTGGAAATAATTTTCATTTATAATCACAAATGCTGCCACCGTTCGCATAGGGATGACAGTGCACCCAATCCTCGTCCAGATTCCATTGTCTGAGTGTGTACAGGGCTACATCGATTTCAAAACCTCAAGACCTAGATCATATGTTTTAGTTAGGAAAGAAATGTCACGACACATGTCCAACACGCAAATGCCAACAACCTGGTTCTCTCCTCACCAATCAATGGCCACACAGTGTGCTAACTACTAACAACCATCTTAATTTCTACACTCAAGGCTAGCAAGTGTGCCCTAGAACCCAAAAATATACATTAGGGAATGTATATTTACAACCCTTATGAAATACAATGCATGAGATGATTCATAGTCAACATAATTCAAACACATCTATGTCACATGCATAAATAATCACAAGTACTTATCTAAATTCAATTTAATTAGTTATAAATTAAATTATAAATAAAAAATCAAAATTAAGGTTCTCGGGTCAGTGTAGCTGCTCTGACTCAGAGCGCCGCGGCACTGAAGTACTTAGCCTCACATTCCTTCCACGAGCGTCGCGGCGCTGACCCTCCCGGTTCGACGTGCATTGGACCTTTCCAGCACACGTCATAAGTTGAGTATCGCAGCACTAGTCCTCCTTTCTTTGAGTGTTGTGGCGTTCATCACAAATATTTTTCATACAATGACACCAATGTCGTGACACTGACCCTCCCAAGTTCAAGTGTCACGGCACTGGCTCATCCACACACCAATATGATACGCAGTGCTCTGGCACTGGGATAAACTGTCTGGCGCTACTGCAAAAAATAGTTTTTAATAATTAATTACTTCCACAATTAATTAACATGTAATAAACTTCAAATTATTCTAGCAAGCTAATTACACCTTTTATCATACAATGATGTTAGGTTTTGATGCAATTAACTATTATACTCAATTTTACCATTAAAACATAATTTAACATGTTATTCTTATTTAACTTAGAATTTAATTATAAACATGTATACCTCCAAAAAATCATGATACATCTACATATCAACAATATTCCACCATAATTTACAGGAAAAGTAAAAGTATTAACATAAGTTCTAAGTTTAAACAGGAACAGGTATAACTCATTTTTTCATTCAAATCATGTCCAATGAGTTCAATATCGGAGAACTCAATGAACCACACCATACCATCATCAAAACACTAAATTTACAGAATTCTTAACATCACAATTCATCCAAAATCTCATGTATAATCAATTAAAACATGATGTATGCTTGCACTACACACAAATTAACAAAAATATGATGATTTATGATGAAGAACATCAAGAAAACAATAAAATTACCAAGCCCTAGCCGTCCCTTCTGCTTCTCCTACCTAAAAGGACATTGGAAAGTTTTAGAGAGAGTGGGAGGTTGATCTCCTCTAACGCTATATACTTGGATCTTGTAAGTTGTAGGGGCATTTGGTAACTGTCCTCAAAACACTAAAATATAAAAATTCATGATTAAGAACTTTATGTGCTGATGTAAAAATAAGCTAATAATCTGAAATAGATTTCAGTGTTGATTATGCTATACGGTCGATGCCTTCTAGGTCGAATTTCTTCCATTTAAATATATAATGAAATTAAAACTTTCCCGACCTAGTTTCTCACACCAAGCATCAGTTCTAGACTTTACGGCTCGCTAAACCCTGAAAAGAGTACTCATTTAGTAGCCATAGGGTTAACTACTGATGCACCTAAAGTCAATTAAGTAAACTAGAATGACACATAAAGCACGCCATGTGAGCAACACTTAGACTATCACTTAAGCTTATTACATACCATAGCCTCTAAATTCATTTAGATTAACATTCAAATTACATTCATTGGGTACATAGATTAACATATCACAAGCAATTACAACATATCACAATGGCTAGTACCCCAGCCACGAGACACTCAATCCGTCTGCTAGTGTTGGCCCCTACTATGAGAAACATACCTACATATAATCTAAATAAGTTGATTACTAGTCTAAAAAATAACTAATGATAATATTAAAACTGACTAATGGGTACCCTACTACCCACAAAGGAAATCTCAAACATCAAGCATAGGTTCGAATCACTTAATAGCCACAGGTCATAATCATAACATATCATGCCAAGCCTAGAAAACCCAACGGTAACATGCATGCATCATATCATATACATCTACATGAACTGGAATTTAGTCAATGGTAACATGCCTATGTTGTATCTCAATGCAGAAGGATCATAAAGAAAGCACATACAACAAATCCGTAACACATACATCTACATATAGTGGCACATACATATACATATAGGGGTCTAGATAGGGGCTTTCTAGCTCTTAATTTTGAAAACTAATAAGGGATCTCAACCTTGAAGTTTTATTCAACTACAGATAAAAGTCACCTAAACAGCCCGAAGTTGGTGAGATCTAATAAAAAGCCACCAACTATGTTCCACTATCGTGAATCAAATCTATGATACAGCCAAGTAGAGGGAGTCCTATAGACTTGGGTATGTTGAGCACCTCGTCTTAACTCTACATGCTCACTCTATGTATCTTAGCGATGCAATGAAGCCCTAACCACACTTTAATCGCATAGGCATACAAAACAAAGCAAAACATCCACACATGCATGCACGCACTCAACATCTTTGTGATTTTTAGTACAATCAAATCGAGCGGACTTAAACCCATTATTTTTCTGATGGGCCAAACAAAATCTAAATGAGCTAAAATTTTGAAAAATGGGCCCTAACACTCTAAGGATCAAACACAGAAAAATGCCATAGTTCAACACCAAATATGAGGCCCACTAAGGCAAGAAGGCTAAGGTGTTGGCAACTATGTTCTTGGCCTGCACACCTAATTTCCTAAGAATTGTTCACGGGCTTGGAAACTCCAATTAATTCCAAAAATAAACTAGTTAGGATAGACAAAACCTTTAACTTTAAACCTACAATACTTCATACCAAAAGTCCAAGTATTATGGTCTCAAGAAATCCAGGAATTGGAGGTCTTTCATGGACATTTTTGGAAATGGCTCAACCTATGCAGCTTGGGAAATTTCTATCGGGGAATCTTATCATTCAAAATTCATCAATTTTAGGCTGATCAAGTTTGCATGTACTCTCTGGTTTGGGTAAAATTTGAGACAATTTCACCACCAAATGACTAAGTTTAGGATCTTACATCTCGATCTAAAGAACTAGGGTTTGACCCTACATTCTTGTACGCTCCAATTTGGCGCTGTCAAAACATACCACTAACGAAACATATGCCACTATCAAAACTTGCATATGCAGAACATATCTCTAGATGCAAGTTTGGCATTGCCAAAGGTATATATCACACATGCTTCTACATGTGTAACTAAAGAATGTAATCATCCTCACCTTCTCCAAGGAAGGATGGATGTATTCCAAAGTATGCTCAAAGGAAAAGGTGATCTAAAGGAACCCACCACGTATACCTCATGCCATGAGGTGGTCTACCAGTCAAGCTGGCCTCATGATGTGTGTGATCATGGAATAGGATACTCTGGAAGAAGGGTATCATGGATGGCCCCAAAAACTAGAGTATGGTAGTGATGTAGTCTGTGAGATGTGGTAAAGGGGTGCCCATCCCAAGAGGCAGCCTAAAAGATGTGATCATTATGTCTTTACCTGTAGCTGTGTAATGAGAAATGTGTATACTAGGATAAGGTGGTATAAAGTATAAGAAAGTTGTGGTAATGTCCACTAAAGTACCATTATTGTCGACTTACTGCAGATATAATCATCATCTCCAAAAATAACAATACAGGCATCTCGAAGGACTGGTTCTAGAGCTCTAGGCTAATCTGTACACATTAGACAAGTGTCTTGATTGAGTACTAGTTACACACATCTTAATGCATGGAGAACTCTCGTTTCAAAGAACCACTCTGCACCTCAGGCCAATGGGAACCCATGGCAAGGTGTGATAAGTGTCTTATCCCTTCGTATATGATTTGTTATTGGTCATTCCATATAAATTTATAGTACTCTATCTCGACTCACTTAGCTACTACCATTATGGTAGACTCATAAGCAAGGCCATAAAATGGTCGTAGGTAGGTCTATCTACAACGTAAAGGTGCATACCATGGAACTACATGCTACCGTACACCCACATCTCTAATGGCAAGGTGTCTATTTAGATGTGGGTGTAGGTGATCTATCTCTCTGACCTCGTTGTGGCGGCTTCGGTGATCATCCACCTGCCTACCTAGTCGCTAAATTCTACACTATCTATCTATCATGCTACGAGGTTGCTAGTCTCACTAACATCATTGTTACATATTGAATAGCCAATGGAATACTATCGTGTTCTCTTGATCCCTAGTTCTTACTACTTAATTACTAATCTTTTCTTCAACCTGGTTCCCTATCTATAATTACTGTCATACTGCCTACCTATCCTCTTATTTCTTCATGTAATCATGGCACTCTATTGTGCACTTGTATACCCATCTATTATGTTGGTGACTTTTTTTACTATACCTGACTTACCACTTGTGGCCTGCATGTGTATGGTTGATCGTCTGCTCTGCCTGTAGATTGTCCGTGTGATAGTGGAGTGGCTTAAACTGTGCCAGGTAAGTGTTGCATTCTTCAGTGGTGGTCTATCATGACACACCTACTCGGATGGTGGTTGTACTCTTCGAACGGCAATCATACTTTTCGGACAACAGTTGAGCTATTCGGACGGTGGTCAAGGTACTTGGTCAGTGTTGAGCTACTCAAAAGGTAGTCAAGCTACACGGTCGGTGGTCGAGCTACTCGGTCGATAGTCGAGCTACTTAGATGGCTGTCAAGCTACTCATGCGCCTCCAAGTTAATATCTAACAATCGATTGCTAAAACTCTACTAGTTTGTATGCTATCTGTCCATCCTGGTTTGTTCCTTACTCTAGCCATTTCCACCTCCACTGGAGCATAGCCATGCCATCCTCAGCCTTCCCATCCATTGCCCAGCCTCCCCGACGCGAGGAAGAACCTCACCCATGCCGCGCTCCTGACACCGACTCCACGTCAGGCCGCGCTGTTTAGTTATCACGGTCCCTTCAACCCAGGTGATCTTTTCTCTACCATGAGCTGTTGCCAAGACCAGCCCAAGGCCAATCGGGCATCATTGCCAATCCACGGCTGCCACTGGCAACCGTCACCACCACCGTCACCCTCGGCTGGCCTCACTGTGAGTAGCATCAAGCTTGCTGAGCCGGTGTCGACCCTCAGCCCCAACCATGCCACCTCGTAAGACGAAAATTGCAGGAAAACTGCTAGAAAATCTCAGAAACCACCAAAAACCACTGAAAACTTCCAAAAACCACTGGAAACCGTTGAAAACCTCCGAAAAATGCCAGAAATTGCCGGATTGTCGTCGAATACGTTTTTTTATTATTAAACACATTTAAATTATCTACAATCTTTTTCAAGTGTATTAATGATTTTTTTTATACAATTATAATTATGGACACTTGCAAAGATTTTTTTAATAAAAATCATAAAGTTTGAACAATGACATCCTATTGTATATTTCAATTGCACTATATAGCTATAATCATTGTGAAATAATTGGCTAACAAAAATATTATAGAACCTTTGATAAACATGCATTTTGTTGTATGTTAAAACTACTAAAATTATTCCTTCTACTTTAACCTTTTTTGTGAGTTTATAACTAGAAGCCAAGCTTCCATAAGATTAAATCATTTTCACATCTTAACCATCTTTCTAAGGGTAAGGCATGAAAATGACTATATTTGACAGTTAATTTATTCACTTAATTTGGTATTTAAATTATTTTGTATTATTATGAAGTATTTTTTGCATTTTTTATTTTTGGCATACGACTGAAAATATAATTAAATACTAAATATTTGTTGTATATGTTGGAAGACTATTATTTTTCTCTACTTAGTTTTGAAAAATAATGTGAAAATAAGAATAATAGTTTGTCTATTAAAATGTTATATAAATTTCGTGACAAACTAGAGTTGTCAAAACGAAGAACAAAATCCTTATTTGATGGTTAAGTTCATCATTACATGATGTCATTTTTAATTTTATTTTCAAAATGTCCCATTAAGTGGGAACAAAGATACTTAACCAAATGCCTCCATATCAATAATTTTTATGATGCACTCTAAACAAAGGCTTTGTGTTTTTGTTTTAGTTGGATGATGACTTTGAGAGTCATAAATCTATGTTCACAACTCAACTTATTTTTAAGAGGTTGAGTTATGATATTTATCCTTTGTAGATATTTGAATTCTTATTTTTTTATAATATTTATCTGTGAGCACATGCATAAGAATGAGATTGATATTGAGATGACATATTTCATAAATTGATTTATAAAATCTTCATTTAGTATGAAAGATTTTGAGATTTGTGATGCGTTATAATGTTAACCTATATACGGATGTGATTGATGATTGGAAGCAACACAAAATAACACCAAATATAACTCTTAGTGAGTGTATATATAAATATTTTTTGTTTCAAATTGATATTAGAAACGTTATTTCTTTCATAGAAATATTAGATCACAATATTTGTTAATATGATTTTATATTTTTCAAAAAGTGGTATTATCTTACTTTGAATTGTTGAAAGATGATGGAATAAAAATAGAATTAATAATATAAAGTGATTTTTAATTTTACTTTAATTAATTGATTTTTTTAAAAATCAAGTGATGCATGCATTTATCTTTAGATATTTGTTTACATATGACAACTTTTACTAATTGCCTATATGACCATCAATTCACTTCAAGTTAACCACAATATATTTTATTTTTATGTTTACATTAAATGAAGATTGAGTAAACTTTTATACGGTTATAAGCTAGATTGACAAAATTTTTGCAGTAGTTGCAAGAATTATGAAAGATCATTATAAGCATTTAGTGTGCTCTGATAAATGGTCCATATTTTATTGTCATCCAAAATCATGAATTTTTTTAAAAGTTCTTAAAATATCAGTTATGATCTTATATTATGATATTTAATATCATAATTGATGTTCCACAAAGTTGGCTAGATTTGAACATTGATGCTTTTTTTATAAGATAAATAGTTTTTTTTTTAATTAAGGACATGTGTGTACTAGTTTATTTATACTTTGTGTTAAAATTAACATAGGACTAGTTGATTTATACTTTGTTTTAAAATCAACATAATTACAAAAGGATTTATTTTACGTGTTAAAATCGATTTTGTATATTTTTTAATGCACCAATTTTTACTTATGAAATTAAGACAACTTAATGCACTTATATTCATCATTAACTCTTAATATCTCGAAGATTAAATATTTATGCATTTTTTGACATGCATATAAGAAGAAATTTTTTTAATTGCTTAATGAGGATAAATGAAAAGATATCATTAATATATAGGCATGAACATTTTAATTATTTTTTCATCCTCCATAGCCTATATAAAACTGTACATATAGTGATTTGTAAATGGATAACTTATTTAAAGCTAATTAGTTATGAGTGCTAATAATGCAAATCTGTTCATGGATATAAAATATAGTTTATATATTAAGTTACATTATTCATGATAAATGCATAACTTAGTGTGTTGCATCTAATGTAGACCTTCATGCTCAGCAAGCTAGTGCAATATGAAATAATTTGTTTAAAATAGTTTTACTCACTATTAAGGGATTATTTCATTTTAAGAGAAGACAATTTTGATGCTTCTATTGTGAAGCAATAAATTTTTAATCCCAATATACCAAATAATATGATACCTTAAACAATATTACTTTTGAGAGTATTATTCTGATGTAATTTTATGCTATCAGATAAACGCCATTTGATAAGATCAACAAATTGTTTTTGATATTTTCTGATAGTATGTAAGAGTTGAAGTGATCATACATAATTGATGATGTGTTCGTCAAAACTTGCAATGATTTTTCATAATGTATGTTCACTAACACAAGGAAAATTGTTTCAAATGAGATGAATGACTCTCTCACCAAACATTCACCTCTAGTACTTGAGTAGCATTAAGAGATGAGAGATAAGTACTTAAAGTCATGTATGTCGCCTCAATAAAAGATTGAGATGAGACTGGTTTCAAAAATGATCGATGTTGTTGCCCATAGCCATGATCCAATATAACCAAACGTTAGACTTAGGCGGTTACATCATTTATTATTGTGCTAGCTGTCTTAGGTCAATTACCTGAGTGGTAATTGGACATGCACTCTATGTGAGCTACATTTTAGATGAATATCTATACAGTATAGCACATGATTCATACCACGTGAGT
>JAURVB010006829.1:0-80268 GCA_033002965.1 Piper betle
TCGATCCTGCACGAGATCGAGTCAATATTACGAAATAAATTTTAAAAAATAAAATAATTTTGTAATAAAAATTTTTATTGGTCCCACATGAGACTGGCACCATGTATTTCCCAGCAGGCCCATCCAGCCTTGAGGCGGCGATATTATTGGCCAGCGGGCGGCCGACGGTAAGGTCACCGGCACAGGGTAGCACGCCAAAATAAATGAGAAAGAAACAGGGGAGAGTATTTTGGTAATAAAAATTTTACTCGATCGGACTCGAGTTAATATAACAAAATAAATTTTAAAAAATAAAATAATTTCATAATAAAAACTTAACTCGATCCACACTTAAGTTAATAATACAAAAAATAAATAAATAAAATAATTTCTTAATAAAAACTTTATTCGATCCCGACTCGAGTTAAAATAATTTATTACGGAATTATTTTATTTTTTTAAATTTATTTTGTAATAAAAATTTATTCGGTAATAAATTTATTTTGTAATAAAAACTTGACTCGGTCCCGCACATGATCGAGTCAAGTTTTTATTACAAAATTATTTTATATTTTTTAAATTTATTTCATATTATTGACTCGAGTCAGATCGAATTAAGTTTTTATTATGAAATTATTTTATATTTTTAAATTTATTTTGTAATAAATTTATTTGGTGACCGAGTTAAGTTTTGATTAAAAATAAATTTTAAAAAAATAAAATAATTTCGTAATAAAAACTTGATTAATCCCGACTCGAGTTAAGTTTTTATTACGAAATTATTTTATTTTTTAAAAAATTTATTTTATAATATTAACTTGATACGAGTCGAGATCGAGTCAATTTTTTTGATAAAATTATTTTATTTTTTAAAAATTTATTTCTTAATAAAAACTTGACTGATCCCAACTCGAGTTAAGTTTTTATTAGGAAATTATTTTATTTTTTAAAAAATTTATTTTATAATATTAACTTGACTCGAGTCGAGATCGAGTCAAGTTTTTTTATAAAATTATTTTATTTTTTTCAAATTTATTTCATAATATTAACTTGACTCAAGTTGGGATCGAGTCAATTTTTTTAACGAAATTATTTTATTCTTTTTAAAATTTATTTCCTAATAAAAACTTGACTCGATCCCGACTCGAGTCAAATTTTTATTACAAAAATACCCTCCCCTGTTTCTTCCTCCCTCTGTTTCGCGCCGCCATCCCACCGCCGGCTAACTCGCCGCCGGTGGCCGCTCGCCAACGCTGTCGCCACTCGGGGGTTGGTGGGCCGACTGGAAAACTCATGGCCGTGGCGCGGCGCGGGCGGGGAGCGGGCGGCCGTGAGCAGTCGAAGCTCACTGCGAGCGAGCAGGGGGGTGGGGGGGGGGGCGGCGAGGCCGCGACGCTGGCCGGGGGTTGGCGGACGGTCGCGCTCGGGGAGGGGGGAACGCAGGCCGGGGGTTGGCGGACGGTGGCGCTCGGGGCGGGGAGGAATGTGGCGGCCCGGAGGGGTGGGGGGAAGCGACGTGGGGGTTGCCGCCGCGGCTACTGACGGTGGCGGTGGGGGACGGCGGTTGGGGGCAGGGCCGTGGGGGAGGGGCCGGTGGCCGGGCGGGGCCTATGGCTGGCGGGGCGTGGCCGGGGCGGCGGCGGAATCCGGCGACGGGGAGGGGTCGGGCAAAAAAAAAAAAGAGAAAACGTTGTCGGCCGTTGGATTTTGATCCAACGGCTGATATACAATGCGCTGCCTATGCGCTGCAAAACACTGCAGCGCATAGTAGCGTTTTTGTATATATACATATTCACACATGTACAGGGGATGGGGACGAGTTTGTTGGCCTGAAGCACAGCCACGTTGGTTGGATTAAATCCAATGGCCGGCATTAAACCCCTCGTCCCCTTCCTCTTCTTCCCTCCTACATCATCTTCTTCATCACCAATGTCCGACTGATCGCCGCTATCGCTCTCCCCTCGCCGGTCTGATCCTCGGAGACTTCCTCGTCATCGGCATCCGGTACTACTCTGACGCCGTCAACGGCCGGGTGGTGGCCCTCGTCCGCGAGCCCCTTAACCCTCATGACGCCAACGCCGTCAAGGTCTTGAATGCCAGGTCGGAGCAGGTCAGCCACAATCGAGCGCGACGCGGCCGCCGTCTTCGGCCCAGTCCTCGACCCCGGCCTCGCTGTCATTGAGGGTATCGTCCCCAAGCCCCCGCCCAGCCGCTCCACCTACCGCTTGCCCTGCCAAGTTCACATCTTTTCCTTCTTCGACTACATCGACGATGTCTGCAAAGCCGTCGCCAACAGCGGCCTGCAGCTGTACTCCTCCTCTTATGACGGGATACGGTTGTGTGGAATGCCCTCGTCTCCGGCGTTTGATGCGAATCCTCTTGTAGCAACGGCTCTTGTGACGATTTATGCGAGACTAAATGAGATGGAGCTAGCTAGGAGGCTGTTTGATGAAATGCCTGAAAAGAACTTGGCTTCCTGGAATGCAATGGGCATGCATGAGCGGCAGTGCTGGTGCGGTACGATGGTGGTGGACCATTGCCGGCATGTGATCAGTGAAGTGCTGGGGAGGTTGAACCATGTCTGGACGTTGCTGGGGTCGAGCCGGTGAGCGAGACAGGATGACCAACGGTGCAGCCAAGGGTTTGTGAGGAAGCTTCATGGAAGTTGCTGGGGGCGTATCTTGGTGGAAGATATGATCCATATCTAGGGACGGTGAAGGCTACAACAAACTTTTGAAGATAACCACAAGGCCGTGGGCGAACATGGATGTGAAGTAGTGCTGGGTGCTAGATACGGTGGAGATTGCAGATCTTTGTGGATAGAGATGCTAGATCCGGAGTTATCGGAAATAGAAGGGGCGTGGTGCATATCTGCATGGGGTGGCATGCTAGAATCAGAAGGTCAAGAGATCAGGGAAGAATGACATATCAGGAGAGGAATCGAGTCCAGAGAGGAGGAGAGTTCTTGGCACTGGAAGGGTATTCTAGACGTGTTCCCTTGTGAGGGAAAAGAACGTGCTGCTGCTGGTGAGAAAGAAGTCATGGAGTTGCTGCAGCCGGTGTTCATGGTGAGCGCTGGAATTTCATCGTCACTTGCTAGAAACCAGGTACACGTTGTTAGGTTGCTTGCGTTGGCAATTGGGTAGGGTTACTCGAGGAGTAATTCTGTATGCGCCTTTGTATTTGGGGTACATTGGGGTGAGGCTGTGGGGCTGTCCACAAGCCAAGCAAGTGCTTGAGAGGAGTTCAGGTACTTGTAAATCCTTATGATTGGTTTAATGATATAAGGTTAGGAAGTGTTTTCCCGTAATCTGTGTTTTGCTAGTTGGCTGGCGTTTAGACAGGTAACTTCTATATCCTAGGTCACGGTCGAAGTTTACAAGGCAGCCAGTTACGGTAAATGGTGTTGAGACGAGCAAGGGTAGACGACATGAGCCCAAGATGCGTATTGCTGGTTGGGCGATCGGGCAATGCAACGTGTGGTGCAGTTTGACTTCTGGAATAGCATATCGGCAAGGCGTGTCAGTAGCCAGAAGTGTTGTATCGGTGCTGGAGTTGTGATCGAGCACGGGTGATCAAGCGAAGTGTTGAAAGCAGCAACCTCGGGGTGTTGAGGTTGGCCAAACACAGGTTGGTGTTTGTGGCGAGGCTTCCGTATTTTGTTTATATTGCGTACTTGGTGTTAGGCTGAGTGTTCTCGGGTGAGAATACGCCGCACAAGACTAGTTAGGATCGAAAAATTTTGGGCCCTTGAATCAGACCCGTGACATAAGTGGCTATCATTCCCATGATCTTTATTTTTGTCGCTACTGTAGTTGTAGAACCAACCCCTTACTACCACCAACTTGTTGTCTCGCTGGATCGCCCACCATGGAGTTCGCTTCTCCATCAAGCTCTTCCCCCTCGACATCATGGCCGTTGTTATAGCCCTGCCGGGAACTAGGGTTTGGGTGTTGTTCCTAGGTTTCCCGCATCCATGAGGGGGTAGCAATGGCTATCCAAGTGGTGGAAACAGCATACTGAGGCTAACCCGTATTATAGTTGGAGGTAACGAACTAAGGTGCACGAGGCTGCCGGGTGACCGAGCATTGTGGGATAGCATGGTGTCGGGTTACGGCAGTGGATTATGGCACATGGGTCGGTATATGTGATACCGAGCGTGTGGTCGGGTTCGAGTCAGGAAAGCTCAAGATGATGCTGGTTCGTGACTTGGTGCGCTAGCCGGGTGCTGATTGAGCATCAAGGCTAGGTGTACGAGTGATCGATGTATGGGTCGGAACATCGGGGTTGAGGTGCAACCTGTGTACCGATCATGATCGATCAGGCTACCAAGCAAATGAGCGGTATCGAGTGTACACGAGCGTGTCGAACAGTGCACCAGGCAGCGCAGTCATGCCGAGCAGTTTGCCGAGTTGGGTGCCAAGCGACATTACGGTACCGGACCAAGTATCGGTACAGGGGGCAGCACATGCGAGCGAGTAGCGGCATGGCCCTAGTGCGCGGGTCAGTGGTGAGCATGATGTGAGGTTGCTGAGGCATGGGCGCTGTGTAGGATCGAGGGTGTGACGATCCAAACAAAGGCATGCTGGTGCGTGGTGCGGTGCAAGTGCTTCAGCGGTAGTGATGTCTAGCAATGGATGAATGCCAATGTTTGCAGCGATATGGATGCCAGGGAATGCAGCGGCAAACCATTGCCGGTATTGTGGCCGGTAATTGCTGGATGAGGCATTGAAGTTGAACCAGTGGGGAGGCGATGGCTGAGTTCGAACCATGGGCTAGACTTGAGTCCAGCGGTGCAGCCAACGATCTGTTGGGAGTTTGTTACAGAATTGGATCATATCTGGTAGAAGATTATGATCTAGATGTTGCAACTAACTTCTGGAGATAAACTAGAAGGGCGTGTGATGAACCTGGACGTGGATTAGGGCTGGGTTCCTGGTGACGCGGTGGATCTTTGTAGTATCTTTTGGAGATAAGGATGCTGACTAAGGTCGGAGTTATCTTGAAGTAGGAGGACGTAGTGTATAAATACGCGGTGTGAAGGCTAGAAGAGAAGAGAGGAGTTATCTGAAAAAAGGAGAGAAATTCCTAGGTTTGGTGCAACGTGAAGTCTTGAGTACAGAGAAATCCGGAAGAGAAGGAGACTTGTGAAGGTGCTATAGTCGGTGCTAGTGAAGAGTGCTGGACTTTCATTGGAGTTTGCCGGAATCCAGGTACACATTGTGGGTTGTTGGAGTGTAGCAATCGGGGAGGGTTACTTGGGTTATAGTAATCCTGTGAGTTCCATTGTATTTGGGGTGCATTGGGGCAAGGCTGTGGAGGCTGTCCACAAGCTGAGCAAGTACTTGAAGGAGAGAATAGAGTGCTTGTAATCCTTATGTGTTATAATATAAGGTTGGGAAGTATTTTTCCCATAATCTGTTTGTTTACTTGTTGGCTGACGTTTTAGGCAAGGAACTTCTGTAGTTAGGTCGCTGTTAAAGTTTACAAGTCAATTAGTTGTAGTAATTAGTTGCTGAGACAAGCAAGGGCAGACGACATGACTCCAATACGCATATCAGTATTTGGGGCGATTGTGTAGTTGCTGTGTGTAACGCTATTTGGTTCTCGAAATAGCTTATCGACATGGCATGCTGATAATCGAGAGCGTTGTATCGGTGCTTGGGTGCGATCGAGTGAAGGGCTGATTGGAGTGATGATATTGGGGATAAAGATTTGCTGGGATTGAAACTAGGGTGTTGTGAGTTGGCTGAACCGAAAGGTTGGTGTCTGTGTCGTGGGCTTTTATTATTGTTCTATATAGTGTACTTGATATAAGCCTCCTCTTATCGGGGTAAGAATACGTCGCACACATGACCGATTGAGATCAAAAAATTTTAGGCCCTGGCTCGTACCCGTGACAGCCGCCGTCCTCCAAAGGCGAGGCCGACGCTTCCTCCCTCCTCTCCTCTCCCTCACCCTCACCCTCACCCTCACCCTCACCCTCACTCGCTTTCTCCCTCCTCTCACTGAAACCGTGACCTCCTCGCCACCTCCGCCACCCTCCTCGTCGGCCTCGTCGGCCTCGTCGCCGCCTTCCACACGGAGCCCCCCAAGCCTTTGCTGGCGAAGAAGGAGGCGGAGCCGGAGGTGGAGGACGGGAAGAGGAAGGTCACCGTCTTCTTCGGCACTCAGACCGGCACAGCCGAGGAGTTTGCCAAGGTATGTCGGCTTTTTATGCCGTCTTTGCCTTTTTGTTTGTGATTTTGTTGAATCTAAGTTTGATTTTTTTCTCTTTGGTTTGCAGGCGTTTGCTGATGAGGCAAAAGCTCGGTACGAGAAAGTGGCTTTTAGAATCCTTGATCTGGTAATGTGTCTGTTCTTGGCCTGTTAGCGACCTTGCGAATTTTGCCATTTTTTGAGATCGTTTGGGATTTTTGTGGTGCTTTTTAGGATGATTATGCGGCCGGCGATGACGAGTGCGAAGAGAAGATGAAAAAGGAGACTCTGGCCTTCTTCTTCCTAGCGACGTAAATTACTTTAATTTTTATGATCCTGCGTTTTTCACCCTTTTTTTGGACAATCTATTTTGCCTGGGTCTTATTGGGTGGTGGTGGATCTAATAGGTATGGGGATGGTGAACCCACCGATAATGCTGCGAGGTTTTACAAGTGGTGTGCGGAGGGGAAAGACAGAGGGAACTTTTTGAAAGCATGCAGTATGGAGTATTTGGGCTTGGTAACAGGCAGTACGAGCATTTCAAAAAGGTCCCACGGCCAAAGAAGTTACAGATTCATCACTGAATACTTCTAGTTTTTTTAGATTGTATATTGATATCTTCTGCTCTTTTTGGTTTTTCTTCTTTGCCTGACAGATTGCTAAAATGGTGGATGAGCTCTTAGCCAAGCAGGGTATGCTTGTACAGCTTTCCTTTTCTTGTGTGTGTGCTTTTCTCTTTTTTAGTTATTGCTTGTGTAGACTAATGAAGTGTGCTACTCTGTTTTAACTTAATTTATCGTATTGTGAAAGTGTTGATTGATTCACTTACAGCTCTATATTTAGTAGTTCAAAACTTGGAGTATGGTACTCAAATTATTAGTGCCATATCTTGGATGGAAATATTTGTCACTTGGAGTTTGTCGAGTCACTGCGGTCATAATTTTTTGATCATTGAACGCTGAGCATGATATATTTTACACTATGGATGACTGCTTGACATTGTCTTTACCATATTTAGCAACTCATGCAACTATCTCACAAGGTATTATATTATGTTGCAGTGATTCTTCTGTTGTTGTTTTGTGTGTGTGTGTGCATGTGTGTGTGTGTATATACACACACACACGCTTTATTAAGGGAAGAAGGTAAATATTCTTAGTTTGAGTTAGTCAACGTACCGTGAGTGTGTAGTTGTTTTGGTATCAAAACTTATGTTTTCTTGTTGCAAAATTTCTTTATGTGACACTGAATCTATTAGACTTGAATTCTGCTGTGTGGCATTCATCTGAATTATGTTGTGTGTTGTTAGCTAGTTGATTAAACGGATGAGCTTGGATAGTTAAATTTTAACCTGGACAGAGGGTGTTTTGCTGTATTATGTGCCTGTACTTTACTGTGAGATATGTAATTTCTAAAATTGATATAGGGCTATATAATCCTAAAGGAATGGATAATAGCTGAAAAATGTACTGCTGCTGTGGGCCATGGAGACTTTGTACTGTACTGTTCACTCCAACTTTGTACCCTCATAGGAGTGCCATATCCTTGTTCAAATTTTCTTATCTTTGGTTGGCTATGCTACAGGTGCAAAACGTCTTGTACCTCTTGGTCTTGGCGATGATGATCAATGCATTGAGGATGACTGTAACTCCTGGTACTATAATCTCCATCTCTTTTAAACATGCAAAGGAGTATAAATGCTTTAATAATATTTTTTATTGTATGCATTTTTCTTTCTTAGGCGAGAGCTGGTTTGGCCAGAGTTGAATCAATTGCGACACGATGAAGATGATGTATCTGGTGCTTCTGCTACGTACACAGCAGCTATTCCAGAATATAGAGTTGTATTTTATGATTATGAAGACTCACTTATTCAAGTAAAAAGGAATGCCAATGGCTATGCCAATGGTCATGCTGCATATGACATAAGCATCCCTTGCCTGTATGTGTCTGTGATTTTGTAGTTCTTCATGCTGTCCTCTCATCTGTGCATTCATTGGGTGATGTTTGTGCATTTAGAGCAAATGTTTCTGTACAGAGGGAGCTTCGCACTCCAGCATCGGACAGATCTTGCATTCATCTTGAATTTGATATTTCAGAAACGGGACTTCAGTAAGTTCTGTTTTAAATGTGTTCAAGTAATTGTATCGTGTGCATCATCCATGTTTGTAACCTGATTATTTCACATTGGCTAATGTCAGAAATATTAATTGTTCATTCTCGTTCTCATTATGATGTGATTGCTTTTTTCCCCCTACAGTTATGAAACGGGAGACCATGTTGGTGTTTATGCTGAAAGTTGTATTGAAACTGTGGAGGAGGCTGAATGCCTATTGGGCTTATCACCAGACACTATCTTCTCTCCTCACGGATCAGGAGGATGGTACACCTCTTAGTGGAAGTTCCTTGCCTCCTCCTTTCCCCTCTCCCTGCAGTTTAAGAATTGCCCTTGCCAAATATGCAGATCTTCTAAGCTCCCCAAAGAAGGTAAATATGATTCAGGCCGAACTCTGTGTCAAATGTTTGATCACCTTGATGGAAAAACAAAATCATTTGATTTCTTATTTTTATTTTTATTTTATTTTTTGTATTTTTGTTTGTGAAGGCTGCATTGGTTGCATTAGCATCTTATGCTTCTAAACCTACTGAGGCCGAGAGATTGAGGTTCCTTGCATCGCCTTCTGGAAAGGTACTAACATACTTCCAATAAATGATTTTGGAATTCGAAAAACATGTGTATAATACTTTCTCATGGAGTGCAGGATGAGTATTCTCAATGGATAATTGCCAACCAGAGAAGCTTACTTGAATTCATGGTCGAATTTCCTTCAGCAAAGCCTCCTCTTGGTGTTTTCTTTGGGGCAATAGCTCCTCGTTTGCAACCAAGTATTATTCAATGTCTTCTTCTCCGAAGTATGATTACTGCAATTTTATTTTACTTGTTTTATTAGTATTAAACCTTTTTTCTTCCGAATTTCAAAAGTTGGTCTTTACAGGATTGCTTGCTTTAACTAGGATTCATGTCACATGTGCATTAGTTTATGAACCCACACCAACCGGAAGAATTCACAAAGGTGTTTGCT
This sequence comes from Piper betle, assembly GCA_033002965.1. Lineage (NCBI taxonomy): Eukaryota > Viridiplantae > Streptophyta > Magnoliopsida > Piperales > Piperaceae > Piper > Piper betle. The sequence continues at coordinate 9,261 of JAURVB010006829.1, forward strand.
TTACTTGGATGAAGGTAATTTTGCATTTTATCTTGTAGAAGCCAAGATAGCCATTACATCAATTTTTTCTGAACTAATTGTCAGCAGATTCAGATGGGACACAACTGATACATTTCTTTCCCAATATAATTCCTGATGCAGAATGCAGTGCCTCAAGAAGAAAGCTCCAACTGTATTTCAGCTCCTATATTTGTTCGACAATCTAATTTCAAGCTGCCTGTGGATACTTCTTTGCCTGTTGTCATGATTGGCCCCGGCACCGGTTTGGCTCCTTTCCGGGGGTTTGCACAGGTCAGCAAGCTCTATTTTTTGGCTTATTCCCTTTTACTTCTCTATCCTCCTTTTCCTTCAATTTTCTATGTAAATTTTGTTTTGCAAAAGGGTTAGTTACTCACAAAGTTATTTGTGTTGTGAACTTCAGGAGCGTTCAGCTTTAAAAGAGCCTAGCGTTAACCTTGGTCCAGCTGTTCTCTTCTTTGGATGCAGAAACCGTAAAATGGTAAAGAGATTTCTTGCCCATTTTGTACTTAGCAAATTGCTGAATGAGTTGTGGAAGAATGCTCCAAATCTTGTTCTATATATGCAGGATTTCATTTATGAAATGAGCTTAATGAATTTGTTGAGGCGGGAGTGATTTCTGATTTGATTGTTGCCTTTTCGCGAGAAGGCCCTACCAAAGAATATGTTCAACACAAGATGGCAGAAAAGGTGAATTCATGGCATTCAATTTTTTTAATGTAGTTTCTCTTCCATAGGAAAGATTCTTAGAGGAAAACATATTTTGATGATGGCAGGCCGTGGACATATATAATATGATCTCTCAAGGTGGCTAAGTCTATGTATGTGGTGATGCCAAAGGCATGGCCAGGGATGTTCATCGGGTTCTACACACAATTGTCCAAGAACAGGTCTTTACATACAACGCTTAAGATTTTTTTAATTGGCCTGTTTGACACTTCTTTGCATTATCCGGCTTGGCCTGTCGCATTTAATATCTCAAAGTTTTCATCACCGTGTAGTTTGTTGATTTGGAATTCTTTTCATAGGGTTCAATGGACAGTTCAGAGGTTGAAAGTTATGTGAAGAATCTACAAATGGAGGGCAGATACTTGCGCGATGTCTGGTGAAGTGTGCCTAGTAACAAGAAAGGCCACACCGATGGTTGTCGGAGAGGCATTTTTTGTTGCGGGTGCCGACAGCCATCACCGTAATCAGAAACAAATTTATTTAGATAACCTTATTCTTTGACCCCATGAAGAAGGGTTTGTTGTGTGTATTATATTATATAATATATATATATATATATATATATATATATATATAGGAATTTTGTGGAAATATTAACTATGCTTAAAGCTGTATGCAAACTTTAATCCGATAATTGCGAGTGCACGCGAACTTTGTGATAGCATCTAGAGAGGGATAAGAATTTTGATGACATGTTTAAGTGGGCAAATTGTGTTTATTGTTGATGGCTATTATTATTATTACTATTGGACCAAACCAGGCCAATCAAGAACCACCTACACAAGGCACACTACAACAAATCGAAAAACCTATTTGCGTTTTCGCAGATAGCTGGGGAATGATAATTCTGATCTCTGTTGATCTATGCTGCAGAGATGTTCAGATGTTTTATTGAGATTTATGTTTTTTTTTTGAAGCAAACCAGAACATACCAAGTTAAAGCAGAAAACAAACTGCGTACTTGCATAGAACAGTCTGTGCATGGAACGATCGTATTGTTTGCCAAAAACTTATTTTCCCCGGTCTCGTAGCAAGGTAAACTTAAATTTCTTACAAATAATAAGCATTCTATCTAAAAGAGCTAAAAAACGAGTAGTAGATTAAGAATGTCTGATTACTTGTAAGGTGATCTAACCAAATTGGATAAATTAGATGGAATTTGGTGCTATAGGATTCGCCGGCCCTCGTTAATCTATTTTTTAAAAAGCTCAATTTTTATTCATTTGTTAATTGATGTGACATATTACATTATTTTCTTATGGACTATCTTGTTATAGTCTAATTAACTTGTAATAACCCTAATTTTTCATGAACAGCTTGTTGCTTATAAGGTGTGCTACAAAGAGCTAGCTAACCAAAAGGCTTAGTGGGATAAAAGAGAGGAGTAATTTTATCGCTTTAGAAAGTTAAGTGTATCAAGATCAAAGCCACTTAGTGATTTGCATAGTTTGATTTATTTGCCAAAGTAAGTAGCTTTGCAACTTTGATCTTTTATTGCCTCACACACCACCTATTTTATTGGGACTATTTATATTTGCTATTGTCTTACTTTATAGTTTCTAGTGTTTATTTGATATCTTCTTGTGTGAATTGTTTTCGCTTGGTTGTCTACTTATAGTCTTAGCTAGGGCCTAAGCATCATGGAAATCTCTCTTTTGTTGAGTATGTAGTTAGCCCTCTTTCACGTAGACACCTTCAGATTTATCTAAATTAGAATTTATCTTTCTTATCATTTAAGTAGAATCTATCTGGTTTGGAATCTAAATGAAAAGAAGCACTCAAATTGGGAAGGGAAGAGAGGCGACATAAGAGATTTTTTTTAAGAGGTTCAAAACTCCTGCTCCTCTCTTCTCGCCCACCAAGTCCTTTAGTTGGGTAGCTCTTCTTAGCTTTACTACACAACCAACTTATATAACTTATAAGCCACTAAAGTAATCTTTCACAAGAACCCACCAAGTATCGAAGAAGCTTGAACTTCTAATACCATAGGAGCCTCCAATAAGTCTTCCTTTACAAACACCAAGTGCCAAGGATCCTTACAACCAGATCCTAACACCGTAGGAGCAATGCCAATTCAAGCTAGTCCTCCTTTACTAAGCTCACACCTTGAGCCAATGAAGTCTTCAATCCAAGCACCCTCCTTCTCTATCTAAGTGCTAACATACACTCCCAACACCTTGAGAGTTTACAAATCAAGTTCACACAATTGAGCTTTGCCTCACTATAACCATCTCTCGGTATTTACACAATTAAAGCACCAGGAATACAAGCTAATAGGAAAAGCCAATCCTAAAGCTTGAGCTTCCAAGATTTCCAAGAGAGTTATAAGGGTACAATAACAATGTTGGGATGTCAAAACACTACCCCCAAGTCCCCATTTATAGGTATGGAACCCCTTCCTAAAATAATAGCCGTTGGAATTCAAATGCTCAATTTTAAACGGCTAGTTTTGGAAACTTTGTGTTATGATAGGCTATCGAATGACCTATGGAAGTGTCTTCCAATCATCTACTTGAACTAGCCACGATCTTCTATTCCTCTTTGGTTGTCGAAGACATCTGCCGATGTCTCCACTTGAGCTTCCCAATATTGCTATAATCGACTGATGTGATGATCGGTTGCCAATGCTTCTGCCGAAGTCTTTTACAACTTCATCTCCTTTCATTCTCACTAGAAGATTGGTTGGCCAAAGCCCTGCCGAAGTTCTCAACATCAGCCATGAGGTTGTCTATCTGATCTTCAACTGCCGAACACTCTGGCAGAGTGTCTGTTGAAGTTTACCATGGTACTTCCTTGGTCTACCCCCTATCTTTGGTCGTCAAGGCCCCTACCGAAGGTGCAGCCAAACTTCCTTGGGATGTCAACTTCTATAGATCTTCGTGATTTGATTTCAAATGTTTGGTGCTTGAGACTCCCATGTTTATACTGAGAGTTTGAAGTATTGTCATATCAAAACAAAGTTCAACATTCCCCCTCATTTTGATGATGATAACTACCATATGTTATGATCTCTCTAACTTGTTAGTGTCAATCCTTATGAAGCATTCCTTGAGCTTACTATTAAGATCTTCAATTCTCTAAGTCCTCAAGCTCTAGCCTTATAGCCCTTGTATCTTCATTATTCCAAACCTACATGTAGGTTAGTCCGAAAATAATGCAAGATGCTTGATGGAATGCTTATGCCATGACGAATATGTGATAACTCTTGATTAGAGTTATTATTTTGTTAATCTAAGTTTGTTTCAATATTAACATTTATATATCTCTTTATGATTAAATATACTATCTTTGCAAGTACAACTATGCGTTACTCCCCAAATGGAAACTACAAGAAAGATGGAAGACAATATATGCACCCTCTGATCTTATGATGGACCACATGTAGAACCTGCCGAAAGGAGGGAACATACCTGCATAGTGTCAGCATACAAATCTTCTCATGTCCTGGGTAGTTGGACAACTCTAATTAATCACATGACATCCACCAATTGTTGCCATTGGATGGACCTCTTGGGAGCATTTGTTGACGATCAAGATGGTTAGGAATAAACCCAACTCCAACAAATGCTCGTGTGCAACATGCTATATCATCAAATGATAATATTCTTAAGGAATAACTCTCACCAACTCCACTATGCTCCAAAGTCTGATATTGTCAATAAACACATTGCAACCCATAGAAGAAGTGGGTTTCACATGTGGGTAATATAATTATTGATTATTCCTATAGTAGTTGGGGATTAGGAAGCTTCATGGAAGTTATATAAATCCACCTACTCTCACATTGCTCAAGGAAAGATAGTCAGAGAGGAGAATTGCGAAGAAGTCATTTTTCCTCTACTTCTAGACCTAAGTCCTTCCTGATCTTCACTTCTTCTGAACATTGAGAGAAAAGTTTTGGAATCTTGAGAAAAGAGGTTGGGTAAATCAAGCTGCAACGAAGAGAACAAAGCCAAAGAGAAGATTTGAGTAAACGTCTCAATGCACTAGATTCGTATAACTCTTTTCTTCTTCTTTTGCTTTTTGTAGTTTTTCTTGATGTATTCAATGATATTTCTTAAATCTTTCATGAGGTAAATATGTATTGATCTAGGATGATAATAAATTTGTAATGACTAGCCCATTCTGAGCCACAGGCCAAGTGTTACAGCAAAACTAATTGTCTCATAAGTAAATTTTCTATTAATTATCAACACCATAAATAAATCCACACACAAAAATATTAGTTATGGTTCCAAATTCTAGGTCATACCATGAAGTAAAAAATAAAACATCTCATGCTCGGAATCAACTAAAGCCTATGAACCAAACCAAAACTCCGCTGCCATACAAATTGATCCGAAATATAATAACAACTAAAATACGAAAAAAATCAAGACTCTAATAACACAGTCCTCCAATTGTCCTTGATTCTAACCCATCCGAACATACTCGCACTTGCGGAGACAATTCCACTTTAGTGATAAAAACACTAAATTGTATAATTATAAAAAATAAGTCAATATATTCTAGAGCATTCTTAATCAAGTTTTTAAGTTATCATGAGCCTATGTCGAGCTCCAATTATTCTGGGAGGGCCGGTCATCCCATCCAGCTACAATCTCATGCTTGCACGCGTAGACAATATGGTTCATGGCCTGTAGTTACCGATATTTATCATTAAGTTACCCTCTTTGTATCACAAGTGCATAATGAGTCGCATTGTGCCATTGCGCCTAGTCACACCTTTTGGCATGGGGATAGGTATTTCATATTTCAAATAATTTTAAGGGTATGACCTTGTGTCGAATTAAGTCAATTTCCTCAACCCTTGTTGCGCTTAATGCATGATAGTCAAATATGGGCTCAGGCTGACAAGGGCTGCCAAATAGAAATATAAAAAATTTCAAGTCATTATACTAAAATGAAATTCACTAAATGAACCACAAGAACAACAGAGTCCCTTATCTAAGATTCACAAATAAATTATACGTTATAAAAAATAATTCCCTAGATTTTGATCCAAAATAGTCTAGGGTTCATAATGATAGTAAGAGGTGTCCAAAACACACTTTCCAATGCCCTATTTATAGATTTTTTAAGCCTCTCCCAAAATAGTAGCCATTGGGATTTGAACCTCCCTCTTTTACTTTTTCCAATTGCTAGTTTTGACAACTTTTCCACAATGATCGATTGAATGCCAACTAAACATTCACTCATAACTAGCCATGCAAGCTTTGACTGCCTAACTCGTAACCCAAGCTTTGATGAAGTTTGCTAAACTTTTAATTCTTTATGCTACGTCAGCTCAAGGGCTCCCCAAACGCTCTTCGGTTGCCAAACCTTTGAGCGAAGCTGTAACACCTTGATTCTGGTTCACCTAAGAACTGAATCAAAACTATTACAATTGAGTCTAGTTATGCTTAAATCAATTAATTTATAAGACTCAAACGATAAACGAATCAAAACTACTCTCTTGGCATCTCCAGAATGGAAGACATTACTAATTATACATGAAAACTCATCAAACATAGATAAAAGGAAAAAAGAAAATAGCAGTGCACTGTGCACAAGTGTGTGTAGCATCTATTTGTCCTTCCACCAAAGCTGACCAACCTATAGGAATAGAAGACCTACATATATAATCAGTAAAACGTCAGCAACAAATGTCACTAGTCTAGAAAATAGCTAATACAAACTAGAAGTGGAAAGTTATTTTCAGGAGGAAAGAAAAATTGTATATAATATCCATTGGAACACTCAAAGGGCATCTAGTGAGAAGCCATCAAGTTTCAGACTCGATAGCATCCCAAAGTATACTGGTGCTATGCTACTCTCTATAATTACTAGTCCCATTCTTTGGAAAAAAACACATATCCTAAGCCCTCTCCAAACCTCCATATAATGCCCAGGCAAGAGCATAATAGCCGAGTTCTCTCAGGCAGTTGCCTTCAATACCCTTTGATACCACAAGTCCAGACATGCTCTGTACACAATAATACTTGTGTAATCCACGCCTCTTCGGATGTGAAGAAGCTCAAGATGTAGAAATGTTAGGATCTTTCAGGAATGGAACAACCCTCTCACTAATCTAGAGCCCGTTGTAACCTGTGTATGCACCCACTCACTTTATATGCATGGTCAAGTTCACCAACTCTTGGCTCACTAAAACCTCAATAAAAAGACTACATATAGGGTTGGGAAAGGAATCATATAAGTAGGTTCGAAGGCAACATGAGGTTGAGCTAAGTTCGAAAACAACACGAGGGACCTCATCCTCAAGGGTTTTTAATCATGAAATTAAAATAGGTCTAGATGGCCCCTGCTAAGTGGAGTCTAATAAAACAACCACTTAACACATCCTACCATCTGGAAATCAAATCTATAAAAAAATAAAGCGATAAATCTGAGAAGAGTCCTAACAAACATGTGGGCCAAGCTCCAAGCGTATCGGCACATTTACAGCTAACTCGAACTCCGCAACTTACATCGGAATCCCCAGCTAGGCAAAAGACTGACAATTCTATATGATGCACGGTCGTGGTGTGTGCGCTCATCAACAATAACATCACAAACCATAGGCAATGCAAAATAAGCAACACATGACATGCACAACGTGACATGACAAGCAATAAACAAAGAAATAAATAAAACAAGTCAAATAAATAAAGAACCCTACATAAAAATAATAGGTGCATGAGTAAACATCAGGAAATGTAATAAATAATATATAACAATAATAAATAAATTACATTAGATAAATATAAGACTAAATGCGAACAATTAATAACATGCTCACAAATAATTAATAATTAATTAGTTACTTAAATTAAATAAGGTATATGTGAACAAGAATAATATTAACAAATAAATATATCATCAATAATTATAATAACCATACAAGCATTCATCACATACGACAATTATTTAAATAATAAGAAAAAACAATGATGAATAAATGAATAAAATAAATAAAAAATAAATAATAAATAGAAAAATAACCACAACAACACCATATGTTTAACTATGTGAATATGCATTTAAACTAACATAGCGAGTCTTGAATTACCGAAAATAGTTAAAAATAAATGAAAACGGGCTGAAAATGACTAAAAAGGGTTGTGAGTCAACTAGGATGAGTCGACCGAGTCAGACTAAGTCGACTCAACTGAGTTGACTCGACCAAGTCAACCTACTGAGTTGGGTTGGGCTGGACTGGGTTAGCTGGGTCGGGTAGCTGGACGGGTTAGGTGTAACGACTCGCCTTAGCCGATTGCGGGTTATCCAAAAATAAGGACGATATAAATATACAAATTGCAAGCACATGCATCATAATATGATAAATATCTCTAAGAATTTATTAATTATAAAATAGATCATGTCATATCGAAGATAACATTCAACAATAACAAAAGATAAATTAACTACTCAAATGCAAAGTTCCACAGCCTCCAAACTATTTCCCATAGTCACAATTATAACTCAAATAATATAAAGAAGAAGTCCAATTTTATTCATCAATTCTTCAAACCTGGGTTGGTAAAGGAACCACCAACCACACCTTTAAGCATCAGTCTAAACCTACTCACCTGCAGTCACAAAACTATATTAGTGATAAAACCACTAAGTCATATAATTACATGAAACAAGTCAATATATTCTATATCATTATTTATTAAATCTTTTAGTGATTAGGAGCCTATGCCGAGCTCCAATTATGTTGGGAGGGGTGGCCACCCCATTCAGCTTCAATCCCATGTATGTGCACATACGCTACGTGGCCCACGGCCAGTAGTTACCAATATTTGCCATTGACTCACCTTCTCGGTATTACAAGTGCATAATGAGTCGTCTTGCACCATTATACCTTGTCACCCCTTTCGTCATGAGGGCAGGTATTTTATCTTTCAAATAATTTTAAAGGTACAGCCCCGTGTCGGATTGGGTTAATTCTTTGACCCGGTTGCACTCGGCACATGGTGGTTGAATTTGGGCTCAGGCCGACTAGGGCTGCCAAAAAGGAATGTATAATATTTCAAGTAGTTATACGGACCTAGATAGTTCTCAAGCGAACTCGCAACCATGACTGACGATCCTAATTTGATTTGATAAAATAAGTATAATTTTATACCAAATGAATGCATGCAATGTCATGCCTAAAACTTGACAAAATAGCCCATGCAATACTTTAAATATTAAAGCTTTAAATTTATCAAGATTAACTCAAAAATCAATAAGGTAGTTAATTATCCATGTCACATCACTATTTAATTTCAACAATTTAAGTCGTAAGTAAAATACTTTAGAACTAAATGCTCATAATGAGTTTTCTCAATATGAAAAGAATAATGTATAATTATCCACACTATAAAACAACTAATCAAACTATATCTCCACAGCCGAAATAAAATGATTTAACAACTGCTAAAATTTGATAATCAAATTCTAAATAAAATTCCATGCCGCTTTATAAATTAAATAAATACTTATTAACTCATTCCATTAAATTATTTAAAATAATTTATGTTATCATGATTTAAGGATAACATTTTGTAAATTTATTTTAAATTAATTGCTCACGAAATGTTAGAACTCTATTTATTTTAAGCATGCTATTACAATCCAACACTTAAGGCTATCAAAATTATGATAACTCATATTACAAACCTTAATTGATCAATTATTAAAATAATCAACTTTATGTACTTTGTGCTTAATGTTAAGCCTTGAATAAAGTTTAATAATAATCATATCATAATTGGCATATTAATCATATAATATTAATTTTAAACACGATAAAGATGCAAACTTTATTTTATAAATTCCCTATAATATTATATATACTTAATTTATTAACGACATGAAATAAACCACAAATACTAATTATATTATACAAAGATTAATAGTGATTTAATTAATCCATTAGTGACAAAACAAAGTTGGAAATTAATTAATAGTTAAACAATAATGGTTACAATTTTGTATCACTAACATAGTTAAATCCAACACTCACATTTTTAATATCTCAACTTAATAATATCGAGTTATATAATTTATTTAAAATATCATTCATTTGTTACTTTGCTAATTAACACCAATACAGTGAAAAAAAAAAACTAGTTACTAACGAACAGAAAAGAAATAGCCAGTGGGAGAAAAATCGTGCAAAACAAAGGTCGTGCTTCGCAGTGCGCCAAGGCATGCATGTACTCACAACAATATGCATAAGAAGAAATTTCCCCCACCAATCCCAGACTACTACACTTGATACCCAACAAATTATTTCAAGATTCGTATACCCATCAGAATCTTTAATCAAAATATAAACAACCCATAAGCGTAAGACTTCAGATCATAATCACAAAAATCTCAGCGTTATAGACGCCCATAAGTAGGGGATTCAACCATCAAAATAATAGAATAAGAGATCAAAATATAACCGGACTTGTAAAACAACACAAACATTCAATGATCTGCTAAGCGCCCAAACAATCATTACAACTCGTAGGAATTTTTTTAACACTTATATATGCTATATGTATGCATGTGACCTGATCTAAATCTAGGCGAAAAAAAGAATGAAATGAGAAGAGGTACCTTGAAAAGGGAAGCAACAATAGCATGAAGGAGAAGGGATTGGGGTCGTGAAGAGGGTGGCGACAATGGTAGACGGGGACAATCTATTTATAATCGTATATTTATGAGGAGCGTCCAACCCCCAACGCTGAAAATCTGCACAAAATCCTCTAACTTCCCAAACTTCTTATCTATATCTAAGATATACGCATGATTATCTCAACTAATTATCCCCATACCTCCTTATCTCTAATATATATATATATATAACTTTAAACCCTGGTTTTACATCTGGACTGGTGGACGTGGACACAGACATAGGCTGGCAAACATGGATGTGGGTTGGGCAAACACGAATGTGAATAGGCGGATGCAGACACTCCCAAACGGGCCTATTGCCGAAAAATGTAGACGATGGCATGATGGGGGTTGTCCCCAGTAGTGTTCGACAAAGGGGAGGACGGGGAGTGTGGTGGTGGTGGTGACCAACAAAGTATGGCCGTCGGCTGACTTAAAAATGGCCAGAAAGAGACAAAAATGCCATTGTGGTAGGTGGAGTTGCTACCGGTGACGGTCGGTAGGGCTGGATGGAAAATGTTGGCTGTCAAGTAAGGAAGGTGTCTGAGGTAAGTATCGAAGGTGTTCGGCCAGCTACCGATCGAAAAATGGCAAGAAGGTGACGGAAATGTCGTCGAGAAAGTGCAAGTCACCGGCGGCAATTTGCACTTTCCCGACGACAATTGCAACCACGACGAAGGTTTGGGTTGACCTCAAATGGAGGATCTTGGCGAAGGGAATCGATCTAGGTGGTTGGCCTCACCGCTGTGGGAAAATTCCCCAAAAGATGGCAACAACGGTGGAAACTGACGAACAAAATGCCGATGCCGATAGCGACTGTGGCAGTGATAGGTATGGGCCTATCTATGGCTGCGAGGCGGACATGATCATACCGATCCAGTGGTCGAAGGGCGTCCGGAGCGTTGCCGCTAGCATGCTGAAGTGGTGGCAGTGCTAGAGGTGGAAGATAAATTTCTGAAAAATTGGTGGTTAGGGCTTATTGTGTACCACCAAGATATTGTCATGTGGCAAAGTCTAGTTGCCTGACAATTCATGGGCCTGGTCCTAGGGCATATTTTATATATATATATATATATATATATATATATATGTATGTATATGGCTGGAAAGCTATGATCGATGCTGACAAAAGTCAAAACTAACTCGAGGCCTGAAAGGGGCTCTATGGATGGAAATCGAGGTAAGATAGCTACATGAGCCTCGAACCCTAAACTCACTTGGACAAAGGTCTAAGACTCAAATCAAACTAGGCTCATAGGGGTAGTCCAATAGTTTGAAATTTCTATGATACATGCAAAAGAGAAACTTTGAAAAATCCCAAGCGGATACTAAATGTTGCAACAACCTAGATCTAGCCATACAACCCGGAGCTAACACAATAAAAAACTCGTATACCTCTTGTATATACTGATATAACTCATTCTCTTTTGTAGGATAACTGAAGCTATCATCTGTATATCCGAGATACCTAATCTTCGTAACATGCTCATTGGTCACATGGGCCCCATACTCATAGTCTAAAAGCTAAACGTACTCGAACCAACTCGAGACTAACATGAGCCATGCCAGGCAACAAGTGGTTAAAACTCTAATCCGAAGCTAGGGTTTTACATATGCCTAGCCAAAGTCCTCCTTTTCTCTTTGCCATCATCTCTAGAGTTCCTCCAAGCACTTTAATTGGTGAACTCTTAATCGAAGGTCTGCCAAACTCTGACATTTCACAGATATTCACAAAGCCTTGCCAAATTATATACCAAAGGTTAGTCAAAGGTTAAACTTCATTGGTCCATGGTCTGTACATCATGTCTTTGGTTCCAAAGTGTAACCAAAGTCTTTAGTACTTCTGCACTTCAAATTATTCTTTAATCTTCAATTCTTCATTTGATTGCTTGATCTTCAAAACTTATACTTAAAGAGTTTAAAGATCTTATCACATCAAAATAAGGTTCAATAAAATCCTCACAGAATAATGAGATATATTATGACTTTTAAAGTTAGGCTTTAACTAAATGAGAAATTAGATTATAATGATTTGATTTATTTTCTTTTATTTTTGTTGTATTTTGATTGGCCGAATCTCCTACTTTTTATTAGAGTAAGTCTTTGAATTTCTCTTTTATTAATAAGAGTAGATATGGACATATTAGTGGTATATATTATGGTACATAAATGAACATTAGGTTTTGTTAGTATTATTCAACTTGTACAATATGTTTATTTTAATTGTTTGTTTGCATTATGCATACATAATTACTTTGTCCATTAGAATATTTTTAATTAAATGGTAAGTGTGGCTCGTAGAAAATGTCCACAATAAAACATCATTATAGTTCAAATTCTATGAAAACAAAAATAAAATAAAATTTTAAAAAATACTAATTGTTACAAAGTAGGCTTGGAATCCACTTCGAGTTGACTCCACCCATAGCTTATCAATTCCTGTCCGAATCTCAAGTTTTTAAACTATGGTTAAAATATATTATATTTTTCATTATATGTATTGTATAAGTGAGAAAAAATTTTAGAACACGGATTAAGAATGCCTAATTGCGTGCTAAGTGCCCGGTAAGTGCCACATGATTCATGGTACGTGGGAGCGTATATCACGTGCTCTATCCCAAGAACCACGTGCGCATACTTCATTGGAGAATAAATCTCCTTCAGTTTGGTGTCGCGTAGCCACCAATTTGATTTTGGCAGTTATTTTTTTCAGAGAAAAAGATTGTTCTAATACCCAAAAACTTACTTAAATTTTTTTAAAAAAACTTATTTAATTTTATAAAATTTTTAAAAATTAATTATTTTCCTGTTTTATATAGCCGCCAGATTTCTTCCCACTGAAGGAAATTTCACTTCATTTCGCTGATGAGTGTTTGTGACATTATGTCCAAAAGTAGCATAAAAAATCAGAAGAAAGGATTTTAAGTTATTAAAACAAAGATAGGAATCTTACATTACAAGGACCACTTTTTTTATTTAAAGATTACATAACAAGGACTCGACTATGTTAGATGTTGGAAATCACGTGTTTTACCAGATATTTGGAAGCGGCTGCTTAAAACGAGAGGATGAAAATCTATATAAATTAAATAAATTCTATAATGAGCTGCTAAGCATGTAGGCAGCTTTCATCTCTTGATGGAAATATGAAAAGCATGCAATTTGCCGATTCCCAACCAAAAAATGAACCTAGGCATTCAGAATACAAATTGGAGATTGTTTTCTGCCTAAGCCGCCTAGTGCTTAGCAGATTATTTTAATTTTTTCGTATTACATTTGGACAGACAGTTGTCTCAATTGCAGCTATAAAGAAGCGCTTTGAATCATATAATGCACATAACTATTTTAATTCCACTGCGCCACCAACAGCATCTCTACCTTGGCTTGACTTTATGCATCCTGCATACCGCTCAGTCCTTCAATAAGATTTTGTACGCTTAGATTAGATTCCATAATATGGGAAATCCAAGACCCCTTTTTTACCCCTTGTTCATCATATTATTCTCTTGCTCTGCATGGAGCAAAGAAGATTTGATGTCCTGTTTAACAAGAAACGGAATAAGCAACTACACCACCTCTTCTAGTGCCGACTACGAAACCCTCCTCAAGCTCCCCATCCAAAACCTCCGCTTCACAAAACCCGCTCTAAGCCGCGCGCCCTTGCTCATATTTCCTAACGATCCGCACCAGTTGAGCCTCTCTTTCACCTGCTTCCGGAGCTCGTCGGCCACAATCAGACTCCGAAGCGGGGGTCACGCCTACGAAGGCTTCTCGTCACTTGTTAACGACGAGACACCGTTCGTGATCATAGACATGATGAACTTGAACAGAGTGGAAGTGGACGTAAAGGAAGGCACCGCATGGTTACAAGGCGGGGCCACGGTGGGAGAGGTTCACCACGCAGTTTGGAGGTCGAGCAATGTGCTCGCCTTCCCAGCGGGTCTTTGCCCAACCGTAGGTCTAGGCGGCCATGTGAGTGGTGGTGGGTATGGCGCACTCGCTAGGCGGTGTGGTCTTGCTGCTGATAACGTGGTGGACGCGACCATCATCGAACCGGAGCGTGGCTACATGCTGAACCGGGTGGACATGGGTGAGGACGTCTTCTGGGCAATTAGGGGCGGTGGTGGTGGCAACTACGGCACAGTAGTTGCTTGGAAGATCAAATTATGCCAAGTTCCAGACTTGGTCACGGCTTTCAAAATCACGAGAAGTGGATCGCCGACCCAAGTAAGTAAATTGTGGAATGAGTGGCAGGTGAACGCACCGAACCTGCTGGACGACTTGTTTGTGATGATTTTAGCCACCTCTGCACCGGCCGGGGTTGCATTGACCTTCTATGGGTTGTTCCTCGGGACAAGAGTTCCGGCCTTGGATTCCATGATCAGAGCTTTCCCCGAGTTAGGAGTTTCAATGGACGAGTTGGAGGAAATGACATGGATCCAATCGGTGGTTTACTTGGCAATTTCGAGCCCGATTAAAAGGGTTGACGACTTGAAAGATCGGTTCTTGTTCGACAAAACACACTCCAAGATCAAATCTGACTTTGTGAGACATCCGATTCCACAGAGTGGGATACGAGGGGCACTCGAGCTTGTGGAAACACAGCCCATGGCAGCCATGGCACTGAGTCCCTACGGCGGCGCCATGGATAGGATAAGTAGCAACGCCATTGGTTTTCCACACAGAGCTGGCAACCTCTACTCCATAGAGTATTTAGTCAGCTGGGAAGACGAGGATTATGAGGAGGAGTGTACCGAGTGGCTGCGCACGATGTATGGGTACATGACACCGTATGTGTCAAAGGGCCCCAGGGCAGCTTATATTAATGATGTGGACATTGACCTTGGGGTCATCGACTGGGATAGCAATGGAAGCTTATCCGGAGCCGTGGCCGTCGAGGCTGCTCGAGTTTGGGGCGAGAAGTATTTTCTTGGGAATTATGATAGGCTTGTCCACGCCAAAACTCTGATTGACCCGAACAATGTGCTCAGACATCCCCAGAGTGTTCCGCCTCTCTTGAATAGGTGTGCTTTGAAGGCAGTTTTAGGAGATGCTTCCCATCCAAATTGTATGAACAATGGAGTCCTCCCCTCCCCCTCGGTTGTAGATTAACCAAGGTCTGCTCAATGCAGTAAGGGGTGATCACCTTGAAAAGCACAATGATAGGCATAGTAATCTACTCCATTTTCAATAGTATACTTGCCAAATAGCTGTGAGATGTACGTGGTACATTTCAAATTTATAATTAATAATTATTAACAATATATAAAATTGAACTATATAAAAAATGATTAATTATCAATTTTAAATATAAACAGTGAATATATATTTAATTTCATAACAAAAAAGTCTTTCTCTATGCTTTAAAATAATATAGACTACTTTTCTCCAACTCTTCTCCACGCCAATTCTTTACGTGAAGAGAAAGTTTATATTCTTCTATGTTTGGAGATTTTTTAAGGGCAGTAAGTGTTTGTTCGATCATGCTATGCACTATGGTACCCACGTGATCAAGTCATGCTAAGCCTGGTTAGAGTAGATCTACGGGAAGAAGCGTGTGATAAGATAATCGTCAATAATAAAATAATAAAATAAAATATTGAGAATAAGGACACTAGAAAATTTAATGTGGAAAACCCTCAAACTCGAGGGTCAAAAAAACCACAGATATTAAATTTTTTATGAAGAAGAATTACAAATTGTAGTTTCCAATAAAACCTCATCTCTCTATCAACCTAGAAAAATCTTTTTCTAGCACTCTCGACCTGCCCTCCTTATGCAAAAATAGGTTATAGATATTGTATATTGAAGAAAGGAACGAGAAATAACATAAATACATGAAAACCCATCCAATACAGTAAGATCTGCGTTGCCAGTGTTGTGGGCACGTTGGTGGCACTCTGGAGCGCTCGACCATTCACTTCCCAGTTAAGCAGTTTTTTGTTCACAGTGACCAGGATGCCCAGGCATTCATGCCTTGGGAAGCCGTCACCTCTCCGCTTTCTTTTCCCACTTCTACTCCTGGAGAGTTCCAGATCAATAATCTCCACCTTTTGATATAATAATATACTCTTTATTTTCAAACCAACATGGAAATCAACCTTGTGCAAAAATTGGCACGGACCCACACCTCACCGGCATACAGACAACCTCTTATGGCTGCACTCCTCACCATCTACCAATGAGACACTCCAATGAAGCCTAGGCAATGCCTAAACTTCTTTGAAGTCACTAGCTTAGTATATATGTCAGTTGGATTATCCTCAATATGAATCTTTGCAAAGCTAACCACACCATCATTGATAATCTCCCTGAGTTTATGATACCTCACAATCAATATGTTTAGTTCTTACATGAAACACTTGATTCTTAGCCAAATGAATGACACTTTGATTGTCATAATGCAGCTCCACCTAATTCTGAGACACTCCAGTTTATTCACTAAACCACATAACCATACGGTTTCCTTGGCACACTCCACCATAGCCATTTACTCTGCCTCTGTTGTCGACAAGGCGATCATTAGTTGAAGCATTGACCTCTAGGATATAGCACCTCCACCTAAAGTGAATACATTACATGTTGTCAACCTCCTCATATCTAGTTCCTTGGCATAATCTGAGTCTGCAAGGTCAGTCAACCTGCAGTCCTTAGTCCTCATGAGTATAAACTACTCCAGAATTAGTAGTACCTCTCAAATGTCGCATAACCCATTTCACATCATTCTAATGCTCCTTCCTTGGATTAGCCATGTACTTGCTAACTAAACTCTCAACAAGAACCATATTGGACCTTGTACAAACTATGGAATGCATCAAACATCCAACAGCTTGTGCATAAGGAAATTTTAACATTTCTATCATACCACTATATGTTGTAGGAGACAGCAATCGAAAGTTTGAAGTGTTGAGTAAGAGGAACCGACACTGCCTTAGTGTTATCCATGCCAAAAGTTTGTTAAACTTTCTCCTCATACTTTCCCAGTGACAACCACAATTTTTTGGGCTTGCTATCCCGTCTAATCTCCATGCCTAAAATTTTCTTCGCCTCACCTAGATATTTTATGTCAAAGTTCATTCACAACGGAGACATGAGTTTATTAACTTCAACCAAACTCTTAGTAGCAATCATCATGTCATGATCATATACTAGCAAATAAATATATATCACCAAGTACTTTGAAATAAACACAGCTATCACACTTAGATTGAGTATATCCAACCTGAATCATAAAAGTATTAAACCTTTTATACCACTAGTGAGGAGATAGTTTTAAAACTATACAATGATTCATCCAATTTGCACACCATATACTCCTTGTCATATTTCTTGAACCACTTGGTTTGATGTATGTTTGACCACTGTTGAGAATATTTCATTATAGTCCTCACCCTCTCGCTAAGCATACCCCTTTGCTACTAACCAAATCTTATATTTTATCCATCTTTCTCGAAAATTATTTCCTTTTTCTTAACACCCATTTGCAACCTATTACCTTCCTTCCTTTTGGTGGCTCCATTGAGTCCCAAGTCTCATTTTTGTGAAGAGACTCAAGTTCTTCCACATCGCCTCCATCATCGACTTGATTCCTTGCTATGCATGGCTTCCTTATAGGAAGTTGGATCACTACTCCCCACCACCATAGCAAAAGCGATAGCATCCTTGAACCTAAGTTGGATAGGAGGAAGTATCTCCCTCCTTTCCCTGTCCTTAGGCAAGGAATAGGTTTGCAAATGGGTACTTGCTGATGGAACCATGTCGATAAAACCCAGTGCCACCACCATGGAGACAGCTCAATAATGGGATAATAAGGTGAAGTTTGAAAGTGTCTACATAGAAGAGAGCTAACTACACACTCAACAAAAGAGTTAGATCTCCATGACACTTAGGCCCTTGCTAAGGCCACAAGTGGAGATCTAAGTGAAAATGATTTATACACAATAAGATATACCAAATAAGCACTAGAAACAATAAAGCAAGGTAATAGAAAATATAAATAATCAAATAGGTGGTGTGTGAGGCAATACAAGATCAAGGTTATAAAGCCACTCGCTTTGGCGAATTAATCAAACCATGCAACTCACTAAATGGCTTTGATCTTGATTCACTAAATTCTTTAAAGCAATTAAGTTAAACACGAGAGAGTTAAGTTAACTGTGCTAAAGGAGGTGAATTCAAATTAGATAAGGACACAGAAGAGGACTAGAAAACAAAATACAAAAATAAATTTTGAAGAGGTTCATAATTAGTACTCCTCTCTTCTATCCCACTAGGTCCCTTAGTTGCATAAGTCTTTATAACTTCACTATAACAAACCACTTGTACACCTTATAACCGACAAACTAAGGCCTCCTTAACAAGCACTTCACAAGCGTTAAGGATGCTTGCAGTCCAAATACCCTTCAAGCCTTCCTTCTCCACTTCAAAGCGCCAAGGATTCTTACCCGACCAGCTCCAAACACCCTTTGAGCACCACTACCTTGAAGTTACTTCCCTTCACAAGCTTACACCTTGAGCCATAGGAGCATCCAAACCAAGCACTTCCTTCTCCAAGAAAGATGCCTTACACTCTCCCCACACCAAGGGAGCATGCAACCAACTCAAAGACACTTGAGCTTACCTCTCTTACAAAGAACTCTCCTTAGTACACAATCGAACAATTAGTAATACAAGGTAATAGGTAAAGTTACTCCTAGCGCAAGCTTGTCCTTCCAATTTTGTTCAAAGAGAGTCTTAAGTTCACAACAATAGCAAGAAGTGTTAAAACACACTCCCTAAGTGTCATATTTATCGGTTTTCCAGGCCTCTTCAAAAATAAAAGCCGTTGGAATCTACACCTCACCTTTTTGCTTTTTCCAATGGCTAGTTTTGGTAACTTTTTCATAACGTTTAGTTGCCAAACGATCAATCAATCTCAAACTGAACTAACACTTAAAACTATCCATGTCAGCTTTGGTTGTTGAACCTGTGATTGTAGCTTGACCGAAGTTTACTCAACTTTTGATTCTTTGTGCCACATCAGCCATAGTGTTTCCTAAAATGTCTTTGACTATTGAATCCTTGATTGAAGCTTAGTCGAAGTCCTCCTTTGCTCTATGCCATGCCATCCTGAGTTTCTACAAGAACTTTGGTTGTCTCAAGTAAGTACCCCGACGGTCATCCCAATGAATTGCCACACACTCATTCCAAGTATTCATGTGCCGCTCCTTTTGTGCTCGGGGAAATCTTAGACTATTGATCTGACTCTCATGGTCAATCAGTGAATCTCAACTGAAGGTGAAACACGTCGATTCTGGTTCACTCTCAAACCGAATTAGAATTGTTATAGTAAATCATATTAATTCTTAAATCAATTAAATTGGTTGACCCAAACATAAGTGGAAGAGATCTAAACCCCCTCGGTGTCTCAAGACGGAGAACACCACTAATGTAGAGGCAATGTATGAATCAGATGCAAACCCCAGTAGGATGCTATGTGAATGATATGATAGGAAGTCACATCAAAATCATTAATTGACAATAAAAATTAGAAATTTGTTTTTGGAATAAAATGAATAGTCTTGCCTAAAAATGTAATAAGGAACCAATCTGTAACAACTCAGCCCAAAGTACAACATAAAGAGCTAAGTCATTTCTTTAAAGCTAGTTAACCAAGTTAAATATCTATAGTCTATTCTCACTTATAAATGAGATCTTATCCCAGTAGGTATTATATGTAGGACTAAGTTAAGGGATTTCACAATCCACCCACCTTAGGAAATTTCATCCCAAAAATTCCTACACTTAGCCCATTGCAAGCTTCAGCACACGTCCTTCTCTGGCTCGTGACCGGCAGCCTTAACAAACATCCCTAGTTTAGCCCACCATCAAACACGGAACCAGGCTGCTCTGATACCATTTGTAATGACTTGGCCTAAAGTGAAACATAATGGGCTAAGTCATATTTT
This sequence comes from Piper betle, assembly GCA_033002965.1. Classification (NCBI taxonomy): domain Eukaryota; kingdom Viridiplantae; phylum Streptophyta; class Magnoliopsida; order Piperales; family Piperaceae; genus Piper; species Piper betle. Next base: position 29,588 of record JAURVB010006829.1, read on the forward strand.
CAAAAGTGGTCAACTAAGTTAAAGATTTATAGGCCATTCCCACTTAGAAACAGGATCTTATCCAGTAGGTATTAGATGTGAGACTGAGTTGAGGGATCTCACAATCCACCTACTTTAAGAAATTTTGTCCCCGAAATTCCTACACTTGGCCCATTGCTAACCCCAACCCACGACCTTCTTTGGCCCATAACCGGCAACCTAACCAACGTCCCTAGTCCAACTCACCATTTAACACGGAACTAGGTTGCTTTGATACTATTTATAATGACCCAACTTAAAGTGCAAACTAATGAGCTAAGTCATTTCTTCAAAAGTGGTTAGCCAAATTAAAGATCTATAGTCTATTCCCACTTATAAGCAGAATCTTATCCCAATAGGTATTAGATGTGAGATTAAGTTGAGAGATCTCACAATCCCTCACCTTAGAAAATTTTGTCCCCGAAATTCCTACACTTGGTCCATTGCTAGCCTCATTACACGTCCTTCTCTGGCCCATGATCGGCAGCCTTAACCAGCTTCCCTAGTCCAGCCTACTATCTAACACGAAACCAGGTTGCTCTAATACCATTTGTAATGACCCAGCCCAAAGTGCAACGTAATGGGCTAAGTCATTTCTTTAAAAGTGGTTAACCAAGTTAAAGATTTATAGTCCATTCCTACTTATAAATAGGATCTTATCCCAGTAGGTATTAGATGTGGGACTAAGTTGAGGGATCTCACACAATCTGTTTAACAAGATATAATATCATAGCAAGTAAATAGAAGGTTTTCACATCACAATCAAATCATAAACTATTTCTCATATGCCATAAATTGGGGTCTTAACCCAACTACTGATCACACCTCTCATGAAAAGTAAACCATCATATAAGTCCAACTAAACACTCAATTGAGTAGCCATCAAGTTGCAAACTAGATAGCATCCCAAACCGACTGGTGTTGTGCCACTCTCAGCAATGCCTCTCTCGACAATATCATAATAGTCCATTCTCGAGGAAATTAGCATCCTAAGCCCTCTCCAAACCTCCAAATTTCTCCTAGCCTATAGCATAAAGGCCGAGCACTCTCAAGCAGTTGCCTTTTATACTCTTTCATACTACAAATCTAAATATGCGTTGTACACAACACTATCCATCTACTCCATGCCTCTCTGGGTGTGAGGTAGAAGTAGAGTTATAAGGATCTCTTAGGGATGGAACTGTAATGACCCGCCTAAACTGGACCGGGTGTTACTTAAAAATATAGTTAATGTAAATGTAACATTCCAGAACATGAAATTTAAATACAGCAAATAAGTCTCACACATAGTAACACACATAGTAATTTTAAAGGTGCGGCCCCGTGTCAGACTAAGTCATTTTCTCGACCCCGATTGTGTTACAGCGCATGGTGGTCGAATTTTGGTGCAGGCCGACCAAGGCTGCTAACAAGGGAAAGTACAACATTTCAAATGATTATACGGACAATACAACATTTCAATTAATTATAAGCACACACATAGTAACACGCATAGTAATTTTAAAGGTGCGGCCCCGTGTCGGGCTAAGTCAATTCCTTGACCCCGATTGCGTTACAGCGCAAGGTGGTCAAATCTGGGCTCAGGCCGACCAGGGCTGCCAACAAGGGAAAGTACAACATTTCAAATGATTATACGGACAATACAACATTTCAATTAATTATACAGACAATACAACATTTCAATTAGTTATACACACATAGTACATTATTAAAGGTGCGGCCCCGTGTCGAACTGAGTCAATTCCTTGACCCCGATTGCGTTACAGTGCATGGTGGTCGAATTTGGGCTCAAGCTGACCAGGGCTGCCAACAAGGGAAAATACAACATTTCAAATGATTATACGGACTTGGATATTTCGAACTCACAGCTGCGATCAATGATCCTATCTGAACTAGAATATATAATTATACATAAGTATAATTTTATTCGAGTAGGAATGCATGAAACTAAGTATCTAATATATATATCATTTCCAAAAAATATTAAATATTAAATTATCAACAAATCTAGTGAGATAATTAATTATTCCTGTGACATAATCATTTAAGTCCTACTTCACATTTTAAATTAATTATCTAAATCATAAATAATACCTAACAATTGATAACATAATTATTACTAAGAAACAAGTATTTAATTTTCCCTGGAGGTAATAATTATTTAACCCCAATCTTGATGATTTAGTTGACAGTTATAATTTTTTAATCGCTACTATTATTTACAGTAATTTAATTAATTAAGTTGTTCAATTAAATTATTTAAAATAATTTGTATTATTTTAATTCATAAATATTATTAATACAATTATTTTAAATTATTCGACTCAATAAAGTTTTGAACTTTATTTATTTTCATTATGCTATTTAAGTTCGACGCGAGTGATTGCTACCCGACTATAGTTTAATAACCTATTTTCTATCTGACTCGTTATTAAAATAATCACTTTATTTACCTAATATTAAATTTAATAAGGTAAAGGTAAAATCTTTATTTTATTAATCACTTATAAATGTCCGATTTAATTTAATCACTTTTATTACGCCGATTAATTATCGACCAATTATCATTACCGTATTTTTATTACTTATGTCCATGTCGACTTCGTCCAATGATTAATTAGTTTAGTAACTTTAACCCATAACCCATTAAAATAATTATTTTTAAAGATTTATTACGAGTTTGAATTATTTTTAACTCGAGTCAGTATCGAGTCGGGCGTTATTTATCAGTTGGTATTATTATTTAACTCGAGCTGTATCGAGTCAAGTATTATTTACAAGTTTGCCACCCAAGGTAATTAATTTCTTTCTTCTTCTCCGGCATGCTCTGTTCCCGACTCCAGGAGCCCACCAGCCACCGCCGCCGTCGACCACCTCCGGCCGCCGTCCATCGTCACCGTCCAGCGCTGCCATGCTGTTGCGGTGTCGCCCCGGCCAACTCCGGCCATCTTCTAGCCACGGCGAGCGGCGCACTCGTGTTGGCGATTCCACTGCCGGCGAGCATTGCCGCCTCAATTGGGTGGTCACCTTGACACCCTCGACCACCTATCTACCTTCCTCGGCCATATTAGAACCTGTCGCCAGCCAGGACGGCTGGATTTCTTCCCCCACCACCGTCGCCCTTGTTTTTGCCGTCGTCTTCTGTTTTTGGCCATTTACCACCCCAGGCCGACATCCACACACGTGAGATCGACCCTACACTGATCGACGAAGAGAGTAGGATCATCTTCTGACGTCAGAATGTCCCTCGCCACCGATTCCCGGCGACCTTGCCTGTGCTTCCCCATCTCGCCGAAACAGGGGACTCGTTGGCCGAATTAAAGTTTAATTTTTGTTTGGTTTCTTTCTTGTTGATTTTAAACTTTAATCCTCACGATTATAAAGCTTATTATCAAATTAAAATATGCATGCAAGAAAATTAAAAAGAGGGAGATAGGAAGAATAACTAAGCAAGGAAGAAGACACGCCGACAAGGAAGAGGAGAAGAGAATGCAAATGAAAGCTAGGGTGGAGGACGTCCTTTATAAAATGAAATGATGGCTAGTGTTTGTGGAAACACACCAACACCCATGTTTTATTCCTTTAACCGGGTAATCGGGTAAAGAATAAACTGTTTAATCGGGTAAACTTAACCGGGTAGAGAATATAATATAATTAATATTAATTCTCTAACGTTCGATCCTTCACTGCCTGGGTCGTTATTATATTATATATATATATATATATATATATATATATATTCCCACGGTCTTTACAGGAACAACCTTCTCACCAACCATAGTCCACTGTGACTTTCACATGTGTCCTCTCATAGTATATGTAAGTCTATTCACTAACTCTCAGCGCTCAAAAAACCCTATAAAACTATATTCAAAAGGCTGGAAAGGGGTTTATATAAACAGACCCAAAGGCAACTTAAGGTGGAGCAGAGTTTTCGAAATTGTAAGAGGGATCTCATCTCCATGGTTTATTAATTATGGAAGTAAAATCTGTTTAAATGACCCGTGTTAAGTGAGATTCGAAAAAATAACTACTTAACATGCCCTACGATTTGTAAATCAAAACATCGATGGAATAGAGCAAGAAATTTGAGAAGTAAGTCCTAACAAACTTGGTAGAAGCTGCGAGCATGGTCTCGTGCCTAGATGGGGAGCTCCTACACTAAACATACACAAATGAGACTACTCCACTAATACCCATATCGAGTATATGATGCATGAATGAGATGAATGAATGTAATCATAACCACACCATAAAACAAAGCAAGGCACATGAAAATAGCAAATAGATATGGCAATGATATAAACAACTACATTGGTTAAAAGATTACAAGGTAAGTGATATTACATGAACAAATCAATTGGTGAGGAAATAAAAGATTTAGTGATATGAATGGTAAGTAAAGCATGAAGAGGGTAGATATAATTCATTACGAATCAACTACATATGTGATAACACAAATTGAGACAAATGAAATAGTAACAATGAAATTTAACTAATGGTTACCAATAATGACACAAAGAGAGGAGTAAAACCATGTACTTCTAGTATGTAAATAATCAAGTGAGAGGTATACAAGTCAATAATTTCACCACATTAACAATGCCTGGTTAAATTATCAACGACTTAGGTGAAAAATACATGAAACTTTAGTGATCAAGTGATAAGCATAACAACTAAATGTGCACACAACTTAAACCACAACAATAAATAGATAACGTATTAACATTAATCAAAATATAACTATCATTACTAGCATGCAACAATTTCAACAAATCATGGAATTATAGTCATAAGAAATTACCAAAGCACACATCTTTAATTATAACAAAAATTGAACCATCTCTTATACATCTCCATCACAAACCATCACAATAACAATTAACTAGTTAATTCATTTAAATCTAAAATCATCACACAAATCTTAAAATCATGAACCATAGCATTAGATAATGCAACGCCAATGCTATGGACCCAACTAAAATGAGGAGGAGAAGGGCACCTCCCGGTGACCCAAGGGAGAGGTGATGGTGGCGGTCGGAAGGAGGCAATGGTTGTTGCTGCTGACCAGCAAGAGAGGCAGCAACGGTAGACCAAGCTGGGAGGAGGGAGACGGTCGGGTCGGTAACATGAGGGAAGAAATACTTGGAGGGGTAGTCTTGCCATTTTCAGATTTAGATGGGGCTAATTAGGACATTTGCGAGCCTAAATAAAGTAGATAGGGCATTTAGGAGAAGAGTAGGGCTGATTTGGGTATTTCTAAAAATTCTCATAAGTGTTTTGGTGGTTTTAATAAATCTTAGGGGGTATTCTGGTAATTTTTTACACCAGTGGGATAAGATCAATTGCATGTAAAGTGGGGTTCTATGAGCTTGTAAAAGTTGTCTAAGGGCAAACAAGTCACAGACGCAATACAAAAATAAGGTAGAAATAAGATAAGCAAGACATCCACTGAATGACATACTCTAGAACTACCAACCCAACCAAAACCATAACCAACGGGTCTTATTACAATCAACAACCTAAATCTAATTTTACAATCCAATAGACAAAAACGAACAAACAAATGAATACTCTCGTATATACTGATAACTCAGTCTGCCACTATGTACGCCTTCACCAATGATACATAAAACATAGGTTGGATGGCTGATAGGTGAGGTAGTAGTGCAAGATGTTAGTCCATATGACCGACGCACCATAGAACATTGTATGTACCAATAAATAATGGAGTGAGTTTCCCTCATGTGTCGAATCTCATGTTTATTTTGGTCGGGGAGACCTTCAATAGAACATGATCTCTAACTACGAAGTGAACCTCTTGTCGGGATGATTGGCGTAGCTCCTCTGTCGGTCCTCAGCTTACCTCATCATCTCTTGAATCCCACCAAAGCAAATGCCTGATAACTCTTGTTGTACAATTCCCCCAAAGGCAAATGCTCCTCCCAATTGCCGCCAATGTCTAGCATGCATGCTCTAAACAAATCCACAAGGATCTGAATGCTCCTCTCAGACTATCCATTTGTCTGACGGTTGAATGTGGTACTGAACATTGACTCTGTGCCCATAGCTATCTGAAAGGCTCTCCAAAAATGGGATGTGAATCATACATCTCTTTTTGATATGATCTCCAAGGGAACTTTGTGTACTCGCACTATCTAATCTTAGTACAAGGTCGCTAAAGTGGATAGTGGGCAATCCATCTTGATAGGAATGAAATGCATACTTTGTTAGTCAATCTACTATGACCCACACTACATCTCTCTACTCGCGGGTCTTAGGGAGACTGACAATGCAATCATACACTATACTCTCCCACTTCCACCTAGGTCTTCAATGGCTATAAGGTCCATTGAGGCATACACATTCGACCTTGACATGCTGATACACCAAACACATGGCAATGGTGTCAATGACCTCCCTCTTTAGTTTTGGCCACCAATAAGATCGCCAAATGTCGTGATACATCTTCACCTTGCTAGGATGCATGTTAAGTGTTTAAAATATACAATATTTACCCAAGTTTTTTAATATGATTTTGCACTTCTCGGGTATAAACATTATTAATTAAGTAATATTTTATTTTATTATTTTAGTTAATTAATATTTTATTATATATGCTTAACTTTGATGTTTTAATGCAGAAAAAGATGAATAAATTAAGCTTTGGATTTGATTGGTCATGACACTTGGCGCCACCCAATGGCTACAATTCATGGTGTTCAATGGAGTCGAACAGTTGGAAACTTAAAGGGACATTATAATTAATTGGATTACGTCGATTTGTGAACACCCTCTTCGAATTCTTGTATCTCCACTTCTATATAAAGGGGTGGTCATTTGTTGTTGATCATATCTCATCTCTTGGCTTCAGATTATAGTAGAAGTAGTAGTTTTAGTTTTTGTAATTTCTTTCTCTTTCGTAATAAAAGTTAGTTTCTTCTTTATATTGTTTTTCTTTATATTATTTTCTATTTTTATTATGGAGTAGTTTTACATTTCGTTCTAGAGAAGAATGGAACTTAACATGATTTAATTGAATTTATTTCAAGCTCTTACTCTTTTATTCAATCAAATTGTTTGAATTATCATATTCTTAATGCTAAGAATAGATTGATCACCTAATTCTTAGATCACGAGGTTTAATTAGATTTCGGGAGAAATTAATTAGATTAGTCATTGATAATTCATCATACGACGAGTCTTTTGACTTGTTTGTCGTTGTGGTCGGAAGATACACAACACCGTATGCGGTTGTAAGGCAATTCTTAATGCGTTATTTTGTTGATTAATCAATTATCACCGGGAGGTAGAAATTGAGGCAAAATAATAGAAGCATGAAGGAGCGGGAGCCACCATGTCATATAATTATCCTAGATCGACAATCCGAGGGATTAAAAGATAAGAGTAAGATATGATGAAGATTAAAATCATGTTAAGGGAAATTCGACTCTAGAACGAGTTTTATAATTTTGACTTCTCTTTTAATTTAAAGTTAGTATTTAGATTCTGTTAAGTTAATTATTTTTGTTTTGTTCTTAATTTTATTTTCTTTAATTAATTTAAGGAAATTCATCTCCCTGTGGGACGATACTCGATTTATCATTATATTACTTGTTACGACCATGTACACTTGCATGCTATTAAAATTAGTCTAACAATGCACTGCACACCTCGAAGTGTGGGCCTTGTGAAGAATAGTATTATGAAGTCCAAGATATACAAGGATGTGAGGAATGAAGAGGCAACCTCTTAGTCTGACCAATACATCTGCGTCTTTGGACAAATCTCAGTAAATCCCTTGCTCTAACTACTGACTCAACTGCTCATCCTCATTCTATGCATCTCTAACCTACTCAAGTATACTCAGTTAAATCAAGAGTCTAGTCGTCATCCCCACTATCTGCCTTTAGTTTGTGTCAATTAGAGTCACTAAAACTGTTGTCACCCCCACTAACCCAAAATTGGCCTCCTACTCAAGCCGTCTGCTACCACATTTGCCTTGCCATCATGATATGAGATATCAATCTTATAATCAACAACAACTCCAACCATCTCCTTTATTGGATGTTGAGTTCCGTTTGTGTGAAGACATACTTCAGACTTTTGTGATTAGTCAAAAATTTGAAGGAAGTCCTATAGAGGTAATCTCTCCACAACCATCACTTGCGCAAGCTCTAGATCATGAGTAGGATAGTTATGCTCACGACCCTTCAACTTACAAGATGCATATAAGATAACTTTGACTCTCTGCACCAGGACACAGCTGAGGGCATCTCTCAACGTGTCTATGTAGATCACAAAGTCATCATGTTCCTCTGGTAATTTAAGAACGTACGTCAAAGTCAACCTCTCCTTCCATGTCCTGAAATTCTGCTCACACTCGTTGATCCATAAAAAGTGTTCCTTCTTCATAGTTAGCCATGTGAACGGGGTTGCTATGGAGGAGAAACCCTATATTAATTGATGTTAGTACCCTGCTAGGCCAAGGAAACTTCGAACGTCTAAAGGTGTCCTTGCCCACTGTACAACTGCCTCTAGCTTCACTGGATCTTCTAAAATACCAACTACTGACAAAATGTGCCCCATGAAATTGACTTTTGAAAGCTAGATATCACAATTTGAGAATTTTCCATACATTTTGTGTTCCCTCAAGATCTATAACACGATATGGAGATGTTGTTTGTGCTCCTTTCTCGATGAAGAGTACACTAAGATGTCATCCATGAAGACTATCACAAAGCAATCCATGTAGGAACTAAACACTCTGTTCATGTCAAGCCAATATCATAACTAAAAACTCATAGTGTCCATGCCTTATCCTAAATGTGGTCTTCAGAATGTTCTCTGCTCTAATCCTCAACTAATGGTAGTCGGATCTCAAGTCAATCTTTGAAAAGACCACTACCGTGCTTAAATGATCAAATAGGTCATCAATGCAAGGAAGGAGATATCTATTTCTTGATGGTCACATGGTTCGTTATCCTATAGTCAATGCACAAATGCTGCTCCCATCTTTCTTCCTCACAAATAAACTGGTACTCCCCATGGCATCACACTTTGCCTAATTGAACAGTAACTACAACTACTTTGTGAGCTCCCAGAGCTCAACTGGCACCATCCTGTATGAGCCTTAGAGATGGGTGTTGTCCCTGGGATCAAGTTGATAGCAATATCAACCTCTCTTTTTGGTAGCAACCTTGTGATCTCGTCTTGGAAGTCATCTGCAAAGTCCATGACAATTGAAATCTTCTCTATAGATGGTCGGTCTCCTAAAGTACTCTGCTCAGTTGGCACCAAGGTGGCCATCATTCTCTCACAACCCCTATTCAACCGTCTCACAACACCCTGATAATATATCTATCCTCGCTCTTTGTCTCTCCCTTACCCCTAGAAAAGAAGTGATGCCTCCTGTGTTGCAAGGTCACCGTCTTCCTCTAGAAATCTATGAGGGCTCAATGTTTGGATGCCCAAGCCATCCTAAAGATCAAGTTAGACTCCGTCATCGTGAATAATATCCAATCTGCTTCTAATTCTCGTTGTTGAATCTCAATAGGGACACTACATACGCATTCACCAGTAGCTACAACTCGACCTGTAGGAGTGGACACTAACAAGGAATGTCCTAAATCCTCTATTTGACCTTCAATCCTATATGTGTATGCGTATGATATACATGACGTGTGTGCAACTAGAATCAAATAAAACTCGTGAAGGTACAGAGTTAACAGAATGCGTACTTGTGTTTGAATATCTTCAATGACGTGCAAGTATACACAGTCAAAACAACTAATATAATGATAAATTCAAGTATCATCCCATAGAGAAAGAATTTCCTTAGATTAATTAAAGAAAATGAAATAAAAAACAAAACAAACAAATTTGACTTAACTAAATCTAAATAATAACTTTAAATTAAAGGAGAAGTTAAAATGATAAAACTTGTTCTATAGTCGAATTTTCCTTAACATGAATTTAATCTTCATCACGTCTTATTTTTATCTTCTACTCCCTCATATTTTCGATCTAGGATAATTATACAACATGGTGGCTCCCGCTCCTTCATGCTTATATTATTTTGCCTCATTTTCTACTTCCTGGTTATAATTGATTAATTAACAAAATAACGCATTAAGATTTGCCTTACAATCGAATACGGTGTTGTGTATCTCCCGACCACAATGACAAACAAGTCAAAAGACTCATCGTATGATGAATTATCAATGACTAATCTAATTAATTTCTCCCGTAATCAAATTAAACCTCATGATCTAAGTAATAGGCGATTAATCTATTCTTAGCATTTAGAACATGATAATTCAAACAATCTGATTGAATAAAAAAAGTAAGAGGTAGAAATAGATTCAATTAAACCATGTTAAGTTCCATTCTTCTCTAGAACAAAATAAAGGATTACTCCATAATAAAAGTAAAGAACATGATAAAAAAAGAAATGAACTTATATTATAAAAAGTACTAAAAATTACAATAATTAGAACTACTTAATTCACTAAACGCCTAAGCCAAGAGTTGAGATATCTCAAACAACAAATGACCACCCCTTTACATAGAAGATGAGATACCTAGGAGATACAAGAATTTGAGGAAGGATTTCACAACTCGATGTAGTCTAATATATTATGATGTCCGATGAAGTTTCCAACTCCCCAACTTACTCAAATGCAGCCAAAGCTATGTATATCTATCCTCATCAAGCTTTGTCAACATCATAAATTGTAGCCATTGGGTGGGGTCAAGTGCCATGACCATTTAATTCTAAAGCTTAATTTGTTTCATCTTTTTCTACATTAAAACTCCAAAATTAAGCATATCTAATAAAATATTAATTAACTAAAAAAATAAAGTAAAGTATCACCTAAATAATAATATTTATACCTAGGATTTACAAAATCACATTAAAAACATGGGTAAATATTATATACCTTAAACACTTAACAACCTATCATGATAGCTATATACGCTAATGCTTCTATGATTGTGGCTTCATACATCCTCATTGGCTGCTGCTACATTAGAAGAGTGGCCACTGTTGGTAGCGCCATCTATGCTTGTACCATCTATCCCTGAGCTATCAATGCCTACTGTATGCCCTTCTGCTACCTACCTTGTCTTGCCACTGTAGCTTTCATCCCTCTTAAACCCTTCCAACTCTGCTACTGTCTTGGTGGCTGCTGGTCTCCACCCCTCTAGACAAAGGTAGCAAATGTCTGATCAACGAATGCCAACCAAATATCATACAGCAAGCCCTCATAGAAGTAATGATCCTCCATCGCTCGGTCACCACTAGGTCCAAAACAAACCTCTCTAGGGCTCTAAATTTGGCCTCATACTGCGAGCTTCAATGTCCATAACTCCCTCTCTTTCCTCTTCCTAACGATACTAGTTATTCATATATGTATGCATTTTACAATTTTTATATGATGTGAGGGTGGGTGGAGGATAGCAGCCCAAGGAGGGTTTGCTGGCAGTTCATCACTTACTTGCCTAATCGAGGTCCATCGAAAGGAACCCGAGGTGGAGGGTTTGACGAGTGTTCTTCTGTTGGAGACTTGGCCTTTGTGTTTTATTTATCTCCTGGGAAGTGTTATCACTCCCTTTGTCAGTCTATATGTATTATGTGTCCAGACTAGTATTTTGTAGTGAAGTCATTTTCTTTATATATAAATGTAGGTGATGGAGGGTGTTCTTAGAGCCAGTGGACATGAGGGGAATGGCTAAAGCTTCTCATATTCATACTTGCCTGTTGGGTGTTGTTTTGGTTGGCGGTTTCTCCCTTGTTGGGAACTTTTATTCACATCTTAGTTATATATGCTTAAACCCTTTGCTATAACCCATTTATTGGGATCATTGGTTCTTATGTTGTGAGCATGTTGCTATTAATATTATTTAAATAACTCCTTATGAGATTTACTTTGTGGTATGAGAAATCTTTTCTTGGTTTGCTTGCTACCATTCATATCCCAGTTGCATTCCATGTAATTTCATGTTGGTTTAACTTTTATCTCAGTATATCTTCAAACGCTTGATCTTGCGCATAGGTTGGGTTGTTTATGCAATGTGACTCATTATGACTTAGCACTCGGGTTGGTTCAAGGGGTCTGAACTAGTTAGGGTGTTACAATTTGGTATCAGATTTACGTTTTATACGACTAAGGTGGATGTTGTTTTGCTGGTGGGTATATGAAGTCTTTCCTAGTCTCTGCTGGCATGTATGTCTTTTTTCTGCTTCTTTCTAATTTCAGTGCATATGGCTTTAGTTTTCTATAGAGCAAGAAATGAGTTGAGATGGTGAATAGGAACTGTAGGATGGTATTTTGGGCCCCAACTATTTCATCACCTAGGATCCCGAGTCCTGGCCTGAGTCATCATCAGAGTGGTTCAAGCATGTCACGAGATGTTCTGAACGAGGGAGTTCATGTCCGTATGGAACCTGAAAGGGAGGAATAGGCTGCATGACATAGGGAATCTGCTTGTCCTACCGAGGTGGAATCGAGAAGGGAGGGAGAACATTGAGGTCTAGGAGATCAAGTAGTCAACAAACCACGAGGGATGAGAACATAGCCCACATGATGGAAATCATTCTCGGGAAATACATGTGGATTTGCTCAATTGAAAAAAGGTTGATGGAGGAGTCAAGTGAGTCTCCTAATACTCCTATGATGTTGTCACCACCTCACATTGCCTTTACTTCGGTGCGGCCTCGATGAGATCCTCTTGATGTTCCACCCCCACTGATAGTTGTTAGAGATGGGTCACTAGTTGTAGCATCTATTCCAGCTGTACCTCCTATACTACCAATGCATGTTCTTGAGCATGTAGTGGGATTGACTCTGGAGACACCTTTGGGGACATAGACAATTCCCTTGGTCAATAGACACCAATAGTGTCTCTTACACTTTCACTAATTACTCCCTTAGCTACTACCCAAATGTATATTGGTTCTAGTATTGTGCCACTCTCCCTGGTGTATGAGCAGGAGTTGGGGTGATTAATGGGGAGAATGGAGATGTGATTGCCCCCGGCTACTTGATGTTGGTGAAGGGTTTGACAAAAGAAGAAAGAATGTAGTAACTGATAGGTTGGGAAATTTCTGGAAAATGGAGGTCACATGTTTGCTAGCAAGTCCAATCCATATGAGGCTGATATGTGGTTTATAACTTTAGAGGGTGCATTTCATAGTATGGAATGTCCACCTGAGTTGTGGGTTAGAATCATTAATGGGGCTTTCAAGGTTGATGCTCAAGAATGGTGTGACTCTGCAAGAGAGACTCACATTGAGAAGTGTGAGCCAAAAGACATTACATGGGGGAGTTTTAGAAAGCTTTTGTTGATAAATACTTTTCTCTTGAGGTGAAAAAAATGAAGGAATTGGAGTATGAGAAACTCGCCCAAGGAAGTATGTCGGTAGCTAAATATGAGGCCAAGTTCACTCGGTTACAATTTTGGTCTAAGACTTGTTGCTATAGAGAAGATGAGAGATGACAATTTCTTTGAAGATTTGATTTATCCAATGAGACAGTGAATTTTTTCTCTTGTCTACACCTATAAAACCTTAACTTCGGTTATTGTTTTACCCACTTGTTACTTTACCCATATCAGGTATGTCTCAAGTTGGTTTGAACCAGTTTACCCAATTTGATTTGAGTCTCAAATCTTCGTCATATTAAGTTCTAGGTTTTGAAGCCTATTTAGCTTTCTTGCCTTGATTTTCATCCATAGAGAGTCACTTTGAAGCCTCAAGTAAGTTTTGACTTTTGTCTGCGTCAATCCAAGCATTCAGTCAAGATATATACATATTGCATATACCCAAGTTGACCCCACTATGCCCACACATTGGTGGACATTTAGATCGTGCCATGTGGTATGATCTAAGACATCCACGTCAGACCTAGCTTTCACCCAGCTATTCTTTAGGAATTTCTCCCACAATTTGGAAATGATTTCCCACCCGAGCACAACTTGCCCTCGTTAGACCTTCTATTTGAGACCACCACCACCCCCTCCATAGCCATGATCGCCATCAGTGACACCGTTATACCCGACAACGATTTCACCACTGCCAGCTTCTTCCCCTCTTCGCCCTCTATTGATCATGACCATTGGTAGCCCTCACTGGCCGCTGTTGGCATTTTTGGCAACATTCACTGACGGCCCCGTCGAGCTCGTTTGTCTGAGCCCACATGCCCGCGACCTGTTTGCCCAGCTCACGCCAGCATCAACCTGCCCACGTCTGTTACTGTGTTAGCCCAACCAACCTAACCTACCATTGAAGTTAACCCAAACTGAGCTAACTCAGCTCTACTCAGTCTGGTTCATCCCATTTGACTCGGTTTGATTCAACCAGTTGGTTAGGTTGCCTTTTAAAGCCGTTTTCACATAGTTTTCATCCGTTTCTCGACTGATTTTGGTAATTTGAGACTCCACACATTAGTTTAGATGAATATTCACATTATTTAGCATGTTTAAATGTTATAAGTATTTTTTATTATTTTATATATTTATTTATTCATTATTATTTATTACTTATTATTTATATATTTATTGATTATAATTAATGATTATATGATTATTTCTTGTTATTGGTGATGTGTTTATTTGTTGATATTATTTTTTTCATGCTTATCTTATTTAATTTAATTAATTGATTAATTATTAATTATTTACTCGCTCTCGTTATTATTTATTAATATTAATATTATTTATGATTAATTATTATTAATTATTTATTCAATTATATACTTAATTAGTTAACTTTTTATTTATTTACTTATTTGTGTATGCATTAATATTTACTCACATTTTGTTGCATATTTATGTAGTGTTAATTATATTATTATTGTTATTCATGAAAAGTATTTTATTTGTTTTACGTATTTATTATTCATCCATATATTTATGAGTTTATTCATTTATTTATTATTTATTTATTTATTATTCATTATTTAATTATTTATTCATTTTCATCAGTGTTTAAAATGTTATTTATTGTTTATTATTTTTCTTTATGTCACTTGTCTACTGTTATTTTTAGTATTGTTCTTTTATTTATGTGACTAACTTTTTTTTGTTTCTTGCATCTATCTTGTTTTGCATGCCAAGTGTTTAGTTGTAAATTTGTTTAGCGTTGTCCTTTTATTTGAGATGTTCCTGTTGACGTGAGCACACACCACAACCATATATCATATAAAGTTGCAAGACTTTTATTTAGGAGTGGGTTTCGATGTAGGTTTCGGAGTATGAGCTCGCTGTAGATATGCTTATACACTTGGAGCATGGACTATATGTTCGTTATGACTCTTCGTAGGTTTACCCCTCTAGTTTTGGTGGATTTGATTTCCAGATCATAGGACATGTTAAGTGGTTGTTTTATGAGACCCCACTTAACATGGGCTATCAAGAAGCATTTCACTACCATGATTAATAACCCTCGAGAGTTGTTTTCAAACATAGCTCCACCTCACGTTGCCTTCTGGCCTATATGTATGATTCCCTTCTTAGCCCTATATATAGTTTTTAATGAGTTTTCAGTGGGCTGAGAGTTAGTGAATCTGACCTCATGTATATCGTGAGCGGGCACATACACAAAGTTGTTCCATTACTTAGGGATCATTACATCTCTACATCTTGATCTTCCTCAAACCCAGAGAGGCATGGAGTAGACGGGTATTGTTGTGTACAATACATGTCTAGACTTGTAGTATCAAAGGGTAATGAAGGCGACAACTTGAGAGTACTCGATCATTGTGCTCTTGGCCAAGAGTTATATGGAGGTTTGGAGAGGGCTTAGGATATGTACTTTTCCCTAGAGTGGGACCATATATTGTTGAGAGAGGCACTTCCCGAGAGTGGCACAACACCAGTTCAATTCGGGACCCTATCGAGTCTGCAGCTTGATGGCTTCTCAGTAGATGCCCTTTGATTGTTCCATGGAGATTATATATGATTTTTCTTTCATCATGGAAATCAGTGTCCACATGCCAGTTTGTATTAGTTATTTCCCAGATTAGTAACATATGTTGGTGACGTTTTTATATTAAATATGTAGGATTGCATTCCTGATTTTGGTGGAAGGACCCATAGATGCTACACACACTTGTGCTAAACGTGACGTCATTTTCTTTCGTTCTTTTGTTTATGTTTGATGTATTTCATGTATATTTAGTAATGTCTTCCATCCTTGAGACACTAAAAGGGTTGTTTCGATATGTCTTATCGATTGAGTCTTACAGATTAATTGAGTTAGAGATGACTCAACTCAATTGTAACATTTTTTATTTGGTCCTTAGATGAACCAAAATTGGGGTGTTACAGTTTGGTTTCAGAGCCATGTCTTGGTCGATTGAGATGGAAGACCATTGGTTTGAGCCAAGCGTGTGAAACTATCTTTAGTCAATCCGGCAAGTATTTTGTTTGGTCTTTTCTCAGGATTTCAGATTTTGCTCAGTTAGACTTGAGGAGTGCATATTTCAGTGTTAAAAGTTATAGAGGAGTTATCAGACAAACATGAGATCATGACTTCAGTAGACACTAGTATGGATCTCATATGCATGTCATGATACACTTAGAGACCCCCTTTTCCTTTCCATTGTGCTAGAGATGTGGATGAGTCAGAGTGTCCACATGTCCAGTCAGTTGAGGTTGAGTCGGGTAGTGACCAGGAATACTTGGATCACCGGGGACATTACAACACTTATTTGTCCTTTTGCATGCCACCACATTAGTCCTTCTTCCGTAGGATATGATGTACATTGCGAGACAGAGTTATCAGAGATGGTACCATTGGGAGTTTGAAGTATGAGGACACTAGCAAGTTAGTTGGAACATGAGCTGGATCACTGAGTTCCTTGGATAGGTCCATCAGACATAGTTTGTGATCTATCATGGAGAACTTTGACCTTCAAATAGATCCTTGTGGATGGAGGATATGACTATGTCAAAGGAGCCCCTAGAACACTTAGAGCATAGATGAGAGTTTGGACAAATAACTTGAGATGAACCACTTCTAGTAGATAGGAGTGGATGTGGATAAGTAACAAGGACTTACTTTCCCATGGGCACATCACCACCTCCCCCTTCCACTAGTTTATGTCTATCCAAATAGCACTGTTGGCTACTCTTCACCAGACAGAGACATGAACACACCAAGGATGATTGAGACTACCTTTGACCATAGATTTAGAAGTTTGACCGGATTTCACTCGATTTTCCAGTCCCAAATTAGTGCTTGCTATTGAGAGTAAGTCAACGCTTATAGGTGGAGTCACTCCAAATTTCAAGTGATCAGTGAGAGCACAGTATTGCTCCACATTGTATGCATCACCACTGTGATCCATACCCCCTCTGGATTAGACACGCATGGTTGGACAATCTAAGTTATGTCGTTACCAGCCATGTCTTGGAGACAAACAAATGGAGGAAGACATGCTAGAAATAGGAGCAAGTTAGTGATATACGTGATCAGGATTAGATCTTCAACACTTGGATAGCATTGTCCTCATTCGACGTGCACGACCTCCAACTGGATAGCACTACCGCTGTCCGAGTTGCACAATTACCGTTTGAGTTGCACAATAGCTATCTGTGCTTCACAACCACCGTCTATGATACACAAACACTATCCTAGTTGCACAATCACCATCCTTTATGCACTACCACAGACTGAATATGCACTACTGCCATCAATGTATTACTCAACCGCCAATCATGTGGATCAATTAGTGTGGAAGCCTGGGCCAAGCAGTTGCCTCACCTCACAAGAGAACAACTACTTGAGGGCTTTCTTAGCCATGTCTAGAGATTGCATGCCACAGTTTTGGAGTAGAGTAGGATCAAAGATTGGGGACATGGTATGGCTACAGTGACATCATCAGTGTAGAAGAGAGTTAGGAGCACTGAGTTGTTCTGATGTGATGGCACAGGATTGATTTTGTCAGCTACCTTGCATACCATTGCCTTGACCTAACACCCTTGGGTCAAATGTGTAATGCAAGATAACCTCATTAGACACTATTAGTGATAGTCTACAAATGGATGTACATGTGCAAAGTCAGAAAATATGACAGTATAATCTTCAGATGGAATGACAACAGTTGTCAGATTGTTCAATCACCATGATAGTACATCCATGGGCCCATAGGTCAGGGTATATAGATCAAATGATTACCAAATCATCAGGCATATAGTGTGCCCCATGTAGAGTTTGTCCTAGCTAGAGAGAGGTGTCTAACTCATATTAGAGTGTTTGGCATAGATATTGGATTCAGTGAGGGAGCATTCTTCAGGGAGAGAGTGTTTTCCTGGTGCTTTGCCAGCATGATTAGGTTCATACTTTTAGCCATAAGAGTGAGCCCTTCCCTAGGTATAGAAAGTACCTTCATAGTACTATTTAGGACATGCAGTACATGTAGCAAATTGGAGACCAGTCTTGAGGTGACAACTTCATCCGACGCGATTGAGTGACTCAGAAAGAGTCAGACCAAACCAAACTAACCAGATAGAAAGACACTAGTGTTTGCTCATCTTGACTAATAGCCTTTCTTAAGAATCTACCACAACAGTAGTAGTCATGTGAGTCAAGATTAATAATACAAATCAGTGCAGGATGGCAGGTCACACGTCACTGCAGAGTAGACGAGACAGATATCAAGCCTCAATACGAATCCCCGTAAGCTTGAGGGGAGATAGTAGTTCTTTGGGTCGTTTGAACCCTACCCATTTAGAAGTATGTAACTACTACAATATTGAGAAACACATGCTTCCTATTAGCTGATTGGACTATAGCCACTTAGGAGTTGTCTCTTAGACTTGTCATTGATTGACTATTCCATAGGCCAGCGACCTATGGCAGAATAAATCATGATGATCTTGGAGATTTGCCTATGGACCTACCCATATTTTCAACCACCTAGTATCCTACATGGAGATATCATCACCCTCGTCACTTGCATGATACCTTTACATCACCATAGACCAGAGTGGCATACCTACCTAGTAGGATTTCCTTAGCTCAATGCACTTCCCCAGTACACTTGATGTCAGACCCTGCACATGAGGATGAAATACCCACTAGTTAAAGTCTCAGAGCAGTGATACTAGACTTCCATGAGGGGCCAATTCTCCCTTCCCATGGCTCATAGATGTGAGACGAGTTGAGTTTCCACTCGAGAATTTTCACACTTCCCACTTCAGATATACCAGTCCTACCACCAGTTTTCGTAGAAAGTTGAGATGAGAAAACATTGACCAACACACATGCCACAAACCAGATTCAGATTATGTAGTTCCATGCATAGTATGCCTTTATACTCCTTGAGACATACTTTCTATGCACAGGTCTACGCGCCTCCTTCTTGTCGCAAAGGGCCCGCTTTAGCAATTAGTGTTTATATCTAGTCACCAGAGCCATAGTACACAGTAGAGTCATAGCAGCTGCCCTTGTTCCCCTATGGAACAGAGTGAGATACTCGACTTGGGATTGAGTCAAGTAGGACCCTATGAGTGGTCCAATTCCTCATGTAGAGACAGCTGAGTGTTTGACCTAGACTGGTGACAGTGACTTGTACAACTCATTAGCCCCTACCCTTACATTCTACTAGTGTCCACCATATTCTAGTAGGACACACACAATACCTTAGGATAGCCATAGGACCTGGAGCAAAGTGCCCTGAGAGTACATGTAGTTGACCTTCCGCATCGATGGGGATGAGGGAGACATGGATAGACATTAGCCTGCATACCTCTAACCCAACGTAGTTTTCCCAAATGTAGCTTAGACTAGTACCTTGCAGTACTCTAGAATGCTTGCTTGACCTACCCAGTAGGTCCTTAGGGGTGACCCTAGGTTTTTCCACTGAGGTCATTGCATCTCAGTCCCCATAGTTGCAGTCACCCTAGGAGTCAATTCAACCAAATGATTCAAGTATGTATGGTCTTGTTCAGCTAGATCAGTACAATACTAGAAAGCTTTGTCATAGTTTGATTCTCGCTTTGTGTTGGTCCGTTCGGTAGTGTGGAGCCAGCTTTTGAGGCAAAGCTACCCTCCAGGTCATAACTCAGCAGCTGTATTCTTGCCAGCTCATTGGCTTTTGTAGTTGAGTCCTCCAATCACAATAATTGTGGAAACTTCGAGGTTAGAATTTTTATAAGGAGGAGAGGTTGTAAAACCCCAATTTCTTGTTAGGGTTTTACCCACTTGTTGCTTTACTCGGTTCAGGTTAGTCACGAGTTGGTTCGAGTCAATTTAGCTTTCAGACCATAAGTATATGGTCCATGTAAAATCCGTGACTCGAGTCAGGGTTTTATAGTCTGAACCGGTCGGTTCGACCGTTATTTTTAGTCGGGTCAATTTCAGAACAAGTTTACCGAGCTGAGGCCACTCTTGTGCTATGAACCATGAGAGTCATGTTTGCTCAAGTATATGATGATAACGTAATAAGTCAGTAGCAAAATGAGTCATCAGAATATATGAGAGTACCCTAGATTTTTCTTTATTTATTTTAATTAGATCATAGAATTATTTTTAAGTCAAATAACACATTAGGACACATTACGGGCAATTTGGGTGGGTTATTAGTTATAGAGCATGTCATTGTGATATTATGATATATTTTATCGGATTTTCCCTATTTTCTGAATTTATTTTAGAATTATTATGAGCTAGTTTTTATTTTTCTCAAGTCGAAGTCAAGTCAAGTTTTAATTATGAGACGACCACTCATTTTTCTTTCCGACTACTCGTTTTTTTCCCTAACAACTCATTTTTCTGCTCGACCACTACTTTTCTTCGCCCAACACCTTACGAGATGACTCCTGACCTTCTTCCAACCGCTCATTTTCCCCATGACATCTATTTATTCCAAACCTCTAACGCCGTCACCATCCAACCGCCACCATCCTCCTCACCCAACTCCCTTCTCCTTTTCCTCCCTCCCTTCTCCTCATCCTCACTTGACCCAGCCACAACCTTGTCGCCCTTGCCGCGTGACTGATGCTAGGTATAGAAATTTATTCGATTTTATTTGATAATGAATTGTTTATGATTTTAGTGTGATGCAAATTGTGTGATTGAAAATAGGCGTTAGTTTAAATTTAAATGCATGTTAACAGATGATAATAGTGAATTTGAGTTTGAATTTAAATACATGTAAATAGATGTTGCCTTGTATGGATTGATGAGGAGTGTAGCATTCATCCATTATACTGGGCGTTAATATTTAGTCTTGATGTGTAGGTACGGAGTAGGAGCTCACTGCCTAAGTGTGTGGACACACTCGGAGTTTCTACCAAGTCCGTTTAGGACTAGTTTCCTATTTTACGCTCTATTCTATTGTGTATTGTTTTATTACTTGTAGGACGAGTTAAGTGGCATTTTATCGGATCCCACTTAACCCAGGCCATTTAATCAACAAATTTTTCAGATTAATAACCCTTGAGGATGAGATCCCTTGAGTATGTTTTCGAAAGTAAGATTCACCACGAGTTGCCTTTGGGCCTATAATATAAATCCCTTCTCATGTATATGTATAATTTTTATCGCATTTTAGTGAGACGAGAGATGGGAAAACTGACTCATACGTACCATGAGTGGGTGCACGTGCTAGTCAAAGCGGGCTCTGGATTAGTGAGCGGGTTGTTCCAATCCGGAGGGATCCTAACAACTCCCATTTTGAGTTCCTCGCACCTGAAGAAACATGGAGGTTTATGGGTACTATTTATTACAGTGCACGACCGGACTTGTGCTTCAAATGGTACTAAAGGCGACTGCCTAAGAGTACTCCGTCTTTGTCCTCAAGGCTAGGAGAATTATGGAGGAAATGAGATAGCTTAGGATATAGTAGTAGTCCCAAGGGACCAAAAAATTAAATGACAAAATGCCGAGAGAGACATCAGCAGCACTAGAGCAGTCAGTTCAGGATGCTACGAGGTCTATAGCCCAGTGGCTCCTCAATAGGTGACCTTCGAGAGTTTGCGAGAAGTACATGAATATTTTCCTTCATATGAGAGTTTGCTCTCATAACTAGTTTGATATTAATTATATTTTTGGAACAGTATCACTCATTACTGACGTGTTTTTATAATATAAGTAGGTGATGATCATGAGTAGGATGAGCCAACCTGGATGGAGGAACAGTGATGTCTCTTGCATAGACACATGTCAGACGATGGAATGTTAATATGTTGTTGATGTTGTCATTATATTGAGGATGATATAATGAAATGCAATACATGATGATGTAGTGTGATATGATGTATCATGCAATAGAATGATTGCTAATGATGACATGTTAATAAATATGTTTAGACATTGAATAAGTACAACAAGTAAGTCAAGACCCAAAATTGATGAGAAATGTGAAAAGAATGTACAGGTGGGTTGAGACCCAAGCTTTAGAATGATTATATAGTAAATTAGAAAGTTGTGTGAATGAAAATGTATGATACACACACACACACACGTATACTTGTTGATTTGACAGGGTGGCCTTCAATTGTACTTTTAGGGGAGACTCAGTCCATCTTATTTTATAAATCTTATCGATTTTCATCGTAATTATTTGGCATGTGAATTGGTTGACATGTCATTCATGCAATAGCATGTTAGGATTATTTTTGTGCATTCATCCATGCATAGCAATTAACGTCTTCCATCTTGAGACGCCGAGAGTAGATCTGCAGAAATTGGGTTCGGGTTAGGCAACCTAACCAAGACTAGTGACATTCTAGTTCAGTTCCCGAGCATGAACCAGATTTCTGGTGTTACAGTTCATATAGTCGTATGAGCATGTTATAGAGGCTGAGTATGGCCTGTTATACAGATGTTAGCTTTAATTATTCTACAATAGAATGAGTTATCACTGTATGCACGAGATATATGAGTTTTTTATTGTGTTAGCTCAGGGTTTTAGGGCTAGATCTAAGCCATTACATCATTCATTATTCGTTTGGGCTTTTCAGGGTATCTAATTTACGTTCATCTTAGGGATTTGAAACTATCGGATTACCCTGTAGGCCCAGTTTGATTTGAGTCTTAGATCTTCGTCCATTTGAGTTTAGGGTTTTGAGGCTCATTTAGCTTTCTTGCCTCAATTTTCATCCACAAAGTCACATTCAGACCTCAAGGTAGTTTTGACTTTTGTTGGCGTCAATCTCTCTCTCTCTCTCTCTCTCTCTCTCTCTCTCTCTCTCACTCACACACACACACATACATATATCATAGGTGGATCTCACTAGGCCCACAAGTTTTTAGACATTTAGATCATGCCAATGGTGTTCCAGGTTCGGTTTGAGGGACGCAAGGATCGAGAATGACTCATGTGGATGCTAACTAGTTTGCTAGTGTTGTGTGTGGTTGCTCATGATGTGAGGCCAATGGGACATGTGATACAAATATTATGTGGGGCTAGTGAGCCAATATAATTACTCATGTATGAGAGCCTTTGGGTATTTTAATTGAATTCTAGAGATGCCTTGTGTGAAAATGATTAAAATGTTTATCACTAACCTATGTTTGAGTTGTTTTCTAGGCAGTATACCATAGGGCACCTAGGTGTGACCTTTTTGGGGGGGGAATTCTCTAAGTTCTTGAGCAAAGAAGAAAGATGGGTTGAGGAGCTTCTATAATGCTTCGTCTTGTAGGAAAAGCGCCAATGTAAAGACCAAGCTAACCAATTGCCAGAAAAATCTTAAAATATGTGGTGGTTGTGTGAAAATATGACGTGAATGGGCTGTGAATGTAAGAAACACAAGTGTGATGCATTCTGTGTGTTGAAACGAAAATTTTGAAATGTTATGTGTTTGTTTTCATTAAATGTTAAACATTTACAAGTTACGAAAATTTTCCCGGATCCTAATTATAGGGGAACCTCTGTTAGATTTTTCCCAAGAACTGAAATTTCTTTTATACTTTTTATTTATTTAAAATGTCCTATTTGCATAAACCCAACCTTAAAAGTTTGTGCATCCATTAGAGTGTTCATGTGCATTTAGGATGCACATTTAAATTTCCTTGAAGCTTCCATCTTTTGACACGTCGTGTGATTAGGTTTGGTCCTGTGGTGAGCATTTCATTTTAAATAAGGAAGAGTAGTGGTACAAGATTTAATACTTTAATTCGTTTCAAGGTCAAACTGAATTGGGGTGTTGCCAAAATTTTTGGCATAGATTATAAATTAGTGGGTAATAGAAATAACCTCCTTGGACACTTGAAGTGGGTAATAGAATTTTGTTACTCAAGCAAAAGATCACATGGAAACTGAAAGCCTATTAGGATAAAATTGTATTACGAGATAGAAACATAGTTCTTCCATGGAGTACTAAAATTAATAAATTAAGGAATAAAATTCATTCTTTGAAGGATAGACAACCCTAGCCATAAGATGGCATTTTTACACTTAGTTTGGTCGTGAGTCGATTGTTGTAGCTTGTGAATTAGTAGACCTGACTGATGATGTGATGTGGAGATCAATTTGTCTTGTTTGCTTAGATGAGGCATCACAAGTGGATAGCATCTTTTAGCTATGGAGTAGCACCAATTCATATGACATAACAGAGGCTTTTATACCCTATTAGTTTAAGGCCATATATTGAGTAGTGTAGCATTGTGTGTTAGGTTAGCTTCTAATTGCATGTCATTTGGATGGTGTTTTTCTTGCCTCCTACCCTACACCTGACTTGTGTTTAATAGTTTGATTTGAGATGAAATTGGTGTAAGGATGAGCTAATAGTGAAAAGGGGTAGTTAAGATTACAACTTAAAATAAATTAAATTCCACTCATCCTTAACACCCCTAAGTAATCGATGAAGGACAAGTAATAGTAGAAAACAAAACCAATTAGAGCATCAAGGGAATTTAATACTATGTACATCAAATTTGAATTGATTCAAGTCACAAAGTTATTGTAAATAATTTAAATTAAACTTAGTGATTTAATCAATTACAACTTGCAACAAGATCCTTAGTGAGCAAGTAAACAAATCAAGCCTAATTCAATTAAAGACTCAAGGATTGGAGAAACCATTAAACCATGCAAGAGTTTTAATTAATTTAAAACATGCTTATTCAATATTTTTAGCAAACAAGTCAAACACAAGTGTATTAAGTGCGATAAGCATAACTAAAGTAAGTATAAAGTAAACATGAGAAGGGATAGGGAAATAATATACAAGACATCAGAAACTCCTACTCTACTCTCCTGTCCTTTCCATGTCCTATAAAAAGGCAGGTCTTCCTTTCATCACCATGTCACAACTTGTGCACATTACAAGTCATCCAAGATGGAAAATCAACCTTTATTGTTGGACCTTTGTTCCCCAAAAGGGACTTGTAATAACTAAATGAAACTCTCATAGGTGTCACAGATCTCTCTTAATTTAAAAGCTAGCTCAAAGAATAAAGTTTTCCTATTAGCCTATATATAAGTCACCAACATCATCCATGACCGATGTGGGATAAACCCAACAATTATAATTATAATATGTATATATGAGGAGGTCAAAATATTCTTGGTAAATGAAGAGTCTAGAGAACTGGAATAGCAAGAGTTAATATTGAATGTAAATCTGGGCAAGAGGATTGAATTAGAGAGACTTATTAATGTAGATGTAGAAGAATATGGAAGGGTGTCAAAGTCTATATATAAGTGTTTGAATTTTTATATTGAATTGAGACTTATCTATTGGGCTCCCAGGTGAATTCACTCATAGGTTTCTTGGTGCTCTATTTGTATTCTATCAAGTTTTTCTTATATAGATGGGTCATATCATTATATTAACTTGTCCTCAATATTCATAATTTGTTCATATCAATTTTTTCCCATATTTCTACCCCTGTCCTAATGGTATCAAAGCCAACTTCTATGTTCGAGAAAGGACCTAAGTATTATTCACATTGAATATTAGAGTCATGTTTAATTAGATTCTACTCTGAATATAGCTATATGAGCTAGACAATGAAGCCACATTCAAGAATTGCAAAAAGAGATTTTGCACTAATTGAAGAAAGCAGAAGAACCCCCTTTCTAATCCATTTTATATGATATCGTGGAGAAAAGCATAGCTTAGTAGAAGATGAGGCAACATTGATAGACAAGGAGACATTGCAAGAATTGAAGAGGGACAAGGAAGCTATCAAGAGACAAGAGATAGATGGAAGTATGTTGAAGAATGCAACGAGTCAGAAAGGAGATGTCCAATAAGACTCTTCATCATCTACCTACGAAATATGTGATGCTATTTTAGAGGAAGTAGCAAGTGCTTCTACATCGAAGCAAACATTCTACTAAAAGGGTTGAGAAAGTGAAAAGTTTGGATTAAATTCTTAGACATGAGGTCGGTACTATAGCTGGTGGATTCCTCACAACCCCACAACCATACACAAAAAGGACTTTAAAAGCAAGCTAACTAAGCGAGGAAGATGAAAGGGCAAGATGGAAGGAACACC
Source organism: Piper betle (assembly GCA_033002965.1). Classification (NCBI taxonomy): domain Eukaryota; kingdom Viridiplantae; phylum Streptophyta; class Magnoliopsida; order Piperales; family Piperaceae; genus Piper; species Piper betle. The sequence continues at coordinate 56,064 of JAURVB010006829.1, forward strand.
AATAAATGATGTGACCAGAAAAGTGGACTATGTAATGACCCAGCCCAAATTGCAATATAATGAGCCTAAGTCATTTCTTCAAAAGTGGTTAATCAAGTTAAAGATCAATAGTCCATTCTCACTTATAAACATGATCTTACCCCATTAAGAATTAGATGTGGGAGTAAGTTGAAGAATCTCACAATCCACCCAGATTATGAAATTTCGTCCTCAAAATTCCTATACTTGGCCCGTTGCTAGCCCCAACCCACTTCCTTCTCTAGTCCATAACCAGTAACCTAGGCAATATCCCTAGTCAAGCTCATTATCTAACACAGAACCAGGTTATTTTGATACCATTTATAATGACCCAGCCCAAAGTACAAACTAATGGACTATGTCATCTCTTTCAAAAGTGGTTAACCAAAGTTCAGTAAAGCAAATAAAATTGAGGATATAATAGCAAAGAATAAAGCAAATTAGGCTTAAGGAAGTTGTCGGAAATAAGCCTAAGTATAATTATAATATATGAGGGGGTCAAAAAATCTTCTTGGTAAGTGAAGAGTCGAGAGAATTGGAATATCAAGAGTTAATATTAAATGTGAATGACATTAAGAGGATTGGATTAGATGAACTTATTAATGTAGAAGAATGTGGAAGGGCTTCAAAGTCTATATATAGGTGTTTGGATTTTTATGTTGAATTGAGACTCACAAGTTGGCAAGTTGCGCTCCCTTGTGAATTCACTAGTAGGTTCCATGGTGCTATATTTGTATTCTATCAAGTTCTGCGTATAAATAAACCATGTTGTTATACTAAATTGTCCTCAATATTGATATTTTGTTTATATTAAATTGTTCCTACTTTTCTACCCCTATCAATCCACAAGCCTTTTTCTACAAGCTGTGAGCAAAAGAAGCTTGCACCCACCTCTAATACCCTAGAGGTTTACAACTGTGGAAGCAAAATCTCACTCCTTTTCTAAGCTTATCCAAGAGCCAAGGTGCCTACTCCTCATCTTAGTGCCAAGGAGCCCTTTCACAAGCTCCCCAGACCAAGGAGTCATATCTCCTCTATCCACAAGCTAGAAAGTCTTCTCCATCTCAAGCTTTCCCAAAAACTAGGGATCCGATCCACTCGCTATCCAAGCTCTCCCTTGTGCACGCAGCCTACACCTTTTCCAAGCTCTTCCCCTGAGTCAAAGGAGCAATCCACCTTTACACCTTGATGGCAAGCAATCAATCTCCACTCCTTTGAGGCAACCATTCGAGTAAATATTCATCCAATCTTGGCCTAGATCTAGATACTCCACCGCACACTCCAAACATAGTAGGTATTTACACTCATGAGGTCTTTAAAATATATGCCTTAGGTTAATGTTGCATAATACATCATGCAAGTGTGTACATCATATAAGTAATAAAGTGATAAATAGAGATCATTCCCTTAAGAAATTGGAGTTTTTGCCTTACTATATGTACTGAGTATATTAACAACTTAATTAAAACATGTAGAGAGCCAAAATTAATAGAAATAGAATAGTATCGCATAGTAATATATCTATTCTATCCTGAGTTGAAATTGAGGCAAGGGCTTAAAACTAAAAATAGTAGTTGGCTAGTATGCTATTTTTAGATATTCTGCAAACAAAACTAATAAAGTTCTTCCTATTAAATGATAGACCTGGGATATTCAATTTTACTTTATTAACATACAATAAAGACTCGTTATATCTATCAAATTACAATATGATTAGAGTTGACATTCGAGGAAATGAAGGTAATTTGTAAAGGGCTGCCTCAATGTATTACAATTTGCTATTCTTGCCTCATTGTACATGAATGTGCAAACAAAACAAGAATGATGCATTACAAGTAACTCCCCTAGATATATATTTATGATATCAAGTGTATGTCTACCTAAGAATCATAAACTATTTCAGCCAATGACATCATCAACCTCTCAATGTATAAGCAAGATCAAATCTCTTTATCATGCAATAGTTAGCTACGTTTTTTAAGCAATAAGAACTGATTTGACACAATCAACCCCATAATCAATTATAAGTAGATAGATAATAATGAAGTTACATCATATATCAACTAAGATCCATTGCTCATCTTAGATCAATACAAATTACTCCATAGAAAATTTAACATAAGCAAAAGAAGAAGAAAGAGATTATGCAAATCTGGGTCGATGAAGCCTTGGCCTGAATCTTCTAACCGAGTGTGTTCTCCTCCTTATAGCTTGATTACATGACTCCTTCTCAAAATCTTCAAACCTCTCACAACACAAAAGAAAATAAGAACTCGAAGGCCCCAAGGTCTGGAAGGAGAATGATCTAGAAGAATCCCCATCAAGTGAGTGAGTAGGTGAATTTATAGCAAGCCCGAGGTAGGTGGCCTCTTGGATATTTTTTAGCAACTTCTTGGGAACTTCCATGAAGCTTATGCTACTAGAGTGATCATAGATCATCATTACCTACATGCAAGGTATGATGCTTTCTTAAGTGGCAAGGTGTTTATCTTCTTGATTAACCTTCAGTGTTAGTGGAGTTGGTGAAATTATCAACTAAAGCCCATCATTAAGCATGTGGAGTATCTCCAACAAGCAGATTCGTTGGATAAGGATTGTATAAGTCACCTTCTTGCAGCTTTCTAATGGGATACCACCACATGTTTAACTATTACTACTCCATTACCAATTCCCATGTGCTAAAGATAAGCCTTTCCTTCGTAAAATATAATAATTACTTAAAATCAAATCTAGAAGTTCTATTTTCATATTTTATTTATTTCATAAGAAATTTTTATTTCTTAGCTAATTCATTTACAAAAATGGGGCAAATGCCTTAAAAATGTATTCAAACTAATATAAAATAATAACTTTATACATGAGTTATCAATTCATACAACACTCTTAAATATAAAGTGAAAACACTAGTAGGTACAAGCAATATGATCTCCCATTTCAATCCTTCATGCTTGATACCTCTCAAGAGTTCATCAAAAGCACCCTCCAAAGGTCCTATTTATAGCGAGGAAGCTCTTAGTAATGAGGAAAGATGTTATGCATTTCAAATTGCCACATTACCATCTCTAATGGTTAGTTTTGGGCCAAATTTTGGTATTGTTCAAATACTGATTTGTCAATCATCTACAAACCATTGTCCAAAAACTAGTGTTTTGCCCAACTTTGAAAGCTTATATCTAAGCTTGTAGAGCACTAAATTATTTGATTCTTTTTTTCTAAATAAATTTTAGAATGTGCTCTATCATACCTCTAAATTTTAGCTCATAACTATAAGTAACATGGGAGATTTTTAAAATTTGGGATATTGCCTCAATGTTTGTCTAGAAAACGATAGGTAGCCGATCACTAGCCGATCTCCCACCAAAGTTCTCCTGCATCCTTCCAAAGTACTAACGGCTATTGCTGACTATTTTGTTGAAGTTTCTCCAAATTTTGAAATAGTATAATGCCTCCTAGAGAACTCTAATTCGAGTGATTGTTGAAGCGTTTAAAAACTCTTTATGTCCTCTATCATTCTTGGCAAGTATCATGACTAAACTCTTCCTAGATTGCAAGTTATACCATTTGAAAGTGAGGAATTTGCATGAGCTCTAATTTAAGTCGAGACTTTGCATGTTGTTGACACTTGAGCTTCCTTGTTCCATACAGGGGATTTTGAATTTCAACCGTGATAATCATCAAATTTTAGACTAAAAGTTAGCACATATAGCTGCTTTTTGACTGTTGAAAGATCACCAAGACCCAACATGTAATCCAGTGAGATCTTACCATATCTTGACCTTCTAAAGCTTTGAGAGCCTCTAGAAGTGTCTGACGTGACTTTACTGGAGCTAGTGAGCCCTACTCAGTAAGGCGACAGTCCTACGTCTGACGTCCACTTACATAGTGCCAAAGTCCATTTTGGCTAGACTTTGACGGCCAAAGTTAGAACCTGAGTAGGGAATCCATGGAAACCCACCCTCTTTTTCTTCCTCTTTGCTTGCTAGTGATGTCGTCCTTCCACTTCCTTCTGCCCCAACCTCTCTCCAACCCCAAGCATCTCCCATTAGGTGCTTTTTGCTTCCACTTCCTTTTACCCCAACCTCTCTGCAAGCCCAAGCTTCTCCCTTTAGGTGCTTTTTGGCATTGATGTACCTCTGTGAGCTTTCTTCCTTGTCAAGCAAGCAAACTCTTCTTTTTATCTCATTACTTCAATTATGCATTCTACATATTTATTTTATTATTAATGTATGCGTTCGATTTTATTAGTTACTGATTTCTCTTGCATGTACTGTTTTCTTATGAATAGTTTGAATATTTTTGGTTGTTAGATTGTACAGTTTCCTTCTAATAGTTATGTTATTGCTCTGTTAAAATAACCTATAATCAATTTAAGTAACTCAATAAAGTTTAAAACTTTACTTATTTTCATTATACTATTTAGGTTCGACGCGAGTGATTGCTACCTGACTGTAGTTTCATAACTCATTTCTACATTACTGATTCGTTATTAAAATAATCACTTTAATTACCTAATATTAAATTTAATATGGTAAAGGTAAAATCTTTATTTTATTAATTACTTATAACCCTCCAATTTAATTTAATCGCATAAATTACGCTCAATTAATTATCGACCATTTATTTATTTTATCATCGTGGTGATTTCATACAATAATTAGTTAGTTTAGTAACTTTACCCATAACCCATTAAAATAATTATTTTTAAAGATTTATTACGAGTTTGAATTATTTTTAACTCGAGTCGGTAATGAATTAGGCGTTACTTAAGAGTTGGTATTAATTATGATTTAGATAATTGATTTAAAATGTGAGGTAGGATTTACATGATTATGTCACAGAAATAATTAATTATCTCACTAGACTTGTTGATAATTTAATATTTAATATTTTTGGAAATAATATATATTAGATATTTAGTTGCATGCATCCCTACTCGAATAAAATTATACTTATGTATAATTTTATATTCTCGTTCAGATTAGGATCATTGGTTGCAGCTACGAGTTTGAAATGCCCAGGTCCGTATAATCGTTTGAAATGTTGTACTTTCCCTTGTTGGTAGCCCTAGTCTGCATGAGCCCAGATTTGACCACCATGCGCTGTAACGCAATCGGGGTCAAGGAATTAACTCATTCCGACACGGGGCCGTGCCTTTAAAATTACTATGTATGTTACTATGTGTTTGCTTATAATTAATTGAAATGTTGTATTGTCTGTAAAATTATTTGAAATGTTATATTTTCTCAAGCTGGTATAACAATATGAAATGTTGTATTTTCCCAAATTGGTAGCCCTTGTCGTCACTGATCTCATAATGAGCAGGGAGATGATTTTAACCTCAAAATGAATTGGGGGACCACCTAATCTCAGAATGAGCTGGGAGACAATGTTCAAATCTCAGAATGAACTGGGAGACCATGACTAATCTCAAGATGAATTAGGAGACCACCTAATCTCAGAATGAGCTGGGAGACGCTTTATAATCTCAGAATGAGCTGGGAGTCAATTTTTAATCTCAGAATGAGCTAGGAGACGATTTTTAATCTCAGAATGAACTGGGAGACCATGACTAATCTCAAGATGAATTAGGAGACCACCTAATCTCAGGATGAGTTGGGAGACGTTTTCTAATCTCAGAATGAGCTGGGAATCAATTTTTAATCTCAGAATGAGCTAGGAGACGATTTTTAATCTCAGAATAAACTGGGAGACCATGACTAATCTCAACGTGAATTGGGAGACCGCCTAATCTCAGGATGAGCTGAGAAACGTTTTCTAATCTCAGAATGAGCTATGAGTCGACTCTTACCAATCTCAGAATGACTTGAGAGACAAATTACTAATCTGAGAATGACCTGAGGATAATTACTCTTTGCTTGTGTAATAATAATAATAATAACGAGTGAAATGATAATAGAGATTTTATTGACTTGTTTCATTTATTTATGCGGCTTAGTGGTTTTATCACTAATGCGGAATTGCCTCTTCAGGTGAGCAGCTTTGGGACTAAAGAATAAAAGTTTGGTTGGTGGTTCTTTTACCAACCCAGGTATGGTGAATCGATAATAAAGTTGGACTTCCTTATTATTCTCTTGTGTTATAAATGTGGCTATGGGAAATGGTCCGAAACTGTGGGACGATTATTTTAAATTTTAGAGAACATGATTTATTATTATGATTCATATTATATGTTGCGAGAGTTAATTCTTGTATTTCAGTTCATGTTCTGGAATATTACTATTACATCAATTATATTTTTAAGTAACACCCGGTCCGGTTCGGGCAGGTCGTTACAGGTGGTATCAGAGCCAGGTGGTACAATATGTAATTTTATATAGTTATATTAATAGTCGATGTAGTCATGTTTATTAGTTTTGCAGTTATATTATATGTAGATATCATAATTATTAACATTTTATACATATTGTACCGGTTAACATAGTCATATTTATTAATTTTTCATATTTTTGTATGCTTATCTTATATGTAAATATCATATTTATCAATTTTTATTTATTATGCAGTAGACGTCAGGTTTATGAACTTTGTATACATATCTTGTGAGTGTAGTCATGTTTATCAATTTCTTATAGTTTACATGTTTATCTTATGAATCACAATCTTTTTAATGATTTTACATGCTTTTCTTATACACGAACCTCATGTTTACCAATTTTTCATGTATTACGTCGTAAATGAGTATAATTATTTTTATCAAAATTTAAATGATTTTATATGCTTTATCTTATTGATGTCATATTTATCAATTTTTCATGATTTTTTGCTTGCTTATCTTAAATGTAATTGTCAAGTTTTTCAATTCTTTATGCATTATGAGGGGCTAGAATTAACCACATGTGAAAAAAGGATGAAATACAATGAGGCAAAAAAAAAAAAAAAACCTCAATCTAGTTTAGTTAATAGTAGATATTTTGCTTGCATATCTTAACGAAATTATCATGTTTATCGATTATTCGTGCATTATGTGGGGCCAAAATTAAACACTTGTGCAAAAAGGTTGAATGCAATGAAAACAAAAAAGCCATTTTGCATTAGTTAATTGTAGATATTGATAAATAGATATATGTATGAAGTTGTAAAACTCGGCCCGTCAGCCGGTGTTTTACGTTTGGCTTCTTGTTGGCTCGATCTGAGAAAGAAGCAATCAATCCAGTTCAATCGGTTGAGTGCTAGGAGGATTTTTATGTGTTTTTGTGGGCCTGAGCATTGGGAGCGTCCGGTGTTAAGTTTTACAGTCGGCCCCAATTGCCAAGGAGATGGTTTGCATGGTTCAGTTGTATTGTGCAACTTAAGGTTGCATTCGTACGTTTTTCATGCATGTTTCACCTTTGGTGTCATGTTAGTCTAGAGTCCTAGTTGCTTGGCATAGCATCCTTGTCGTACCTTGATAGCCCTAGTCGGGCTATAGAAGCAACCCTCAACCACGCCTTTTTCCTCCCTATTTTCTTTTTCCGACCCAATTCAGGGGCTTAACGCTACAGCGCTGGGGCCTTCAAGTTGCCGCGCTGTGTGCGTATGCGAGGGAACACTTGTGAGCACAAGTGTTGTTGCTGGCAGTCTGCCCAAAACCCTCCCCCTTCTCATTTATTTTACCCATTTCCTCCTCTCCTTCCCCCTTGGTCGTTACCACCTCTACCACCTTCGCTCTCCTCTACTCTTTCCAGCCTCTCCTCCTCCTTCCTTGCCTCCTCCACCTTGTCCTCCTCCTCCCTCTCCTCCTCTTCTCCATTTCTCCTTCCCCGTGAGGTACGGTTACTCTCCTCCCTCTTTTCTTCTTATAATTGGGCATGTCATGATTGTTTGCATTAGATCTCCCTGTTTAGGTATGTAGATAGATTTATCATCATCACCCTTAGTGGATCTATTAGTTTTATTATTATTTTTGTGTTAATAATTTGATTTTTATTACAAGTTGTGATTTTGATTGTAAAATATAATAAAATATTCATTTAAACCAAATTTGTAAGATCTACCAACTAATATACCTATTAATGGTCGAAACAAGAAAAGATTAAAACTTTATAATTTTTTGGCTGCGTTCAGGTGACATCATTTTGCATGTTGAAGTGATTAATTAATTAAATAGTCAAAATAATAATATTTTGACTTGTATTTGGTTGTAAAACAAACACGGTGTGAAAATCTTAAGTTCAATAATCATTATTTTAATTAATTAAACAAAGTAAGATAATTTTAATAATAATAATAATCTTTGATTTACAGGCGTGGGTTAGGTTTGGCTCGATATCGATCAAGTTATTTAGATTTAAAGTAGCTACAATGAAATTGTCATTAGGGTTAAGTTTAAATAATTGATCTGAGATCTTAAGTTACTTTTCATAATTTTACCGAGATCTTATTTTTTATTAACGTGTCAAGTATCTCAGGTCAAATTACCCAAATTCTCAAGCATTTCGATATCTCATGATAATTGCCAATGGGGGCTGATTCACAAAATTTTATTTCATAATGCACCAAGATCTTTGACTTGTTTTCTTTATTTGTTTTATTGAATCGGATTCAATGACGATGATACGCTTAGTAAGAAAATGAGGAATTGAATCGGATTCAATGACGATGATACGCTTAGTAAGAAAATGAGGAATTGAATCGGATTCAATGATGATGATACGCTTAGCAGGAAAATGAGGGTGGTGTGATGTGCCTATCTAATTTTCTACCCTTGCATATCATGCATGTAATTGCCAACGCAGGTTGAATCGCAAAAATGTATTTCTTAATGCACCAAGATCTTTGTCTCATTTTCTTTATTTATTTCTACAAAATCGGATTCCATGATGATGATACGCTCAGCAGGAAAATGATGGTGGTGTGATGGTGTGTGTCTAATTTTCTACCCTTCCATGTCATGTCATCTTGTTGCATCTAGGATTTTCTCCACTTCATTGCACGCAAACATCATATGGGGCTTGAGTAATAGGTCTACATTTGCTAGGTTGTACGAAGTTGAGCTCGCCGAACTGGGATGTGGAGTTTGCCTCACACGTCTGTTAGGACTCCTCTCTGCTTGATGTTCTGTTTGGCTCTACATTGTTTTGTTTTTATATCTTAGGACGTAGATAGTGGCATTTTGTTAAATCTCACCACCTCATCTTATCAATTTTTTTGAATTAATAAAACTTCAAGGACAATATTCCTTGATGTGGAATTTCATAGCGGATCCCTTCGATGTTGAGCTATTTAGTCGAATTTTTTCACACTAACAAAACTTCAAGGATGAAATCCCTTTATGGTTTTCAAACTGAAAGATCCAACAAACTTATGATATAAGCCTTTACTTAAGCCTATAATATAAGTATACATGACTTTTTACAACTTTCACGAATATGAGAGTGGAGTATGGGTATATATGAATTGCACTAATACTCATTTTCATCCTAAAGTAGTGACATGTTAGTAGGGTACTGCATATGTAGTGTGTCTCCAAAAATCATATCACTATCATTGTTCGGAACCACCTGGTTGTCGTAGATGGCGCTATATGGAGGATGTTGAGGGCATGAGTATGTACATATGAAAGTACGAAACCGTTGATTTGATCATGCATGTTTTATGATATTCAATTGTATTGGCCCAAGCTACTGCCTTGTAATGCATTTTGCAAGTTTTATAAATTCATGTGAGTATTAATATACTCATCTACCAATATTATTTTATCAGTAATTATTTTCGGTCCGGTGATCAAACTTATTTGATTGTTGACAGTTTTCCCTATATATATGTAGGTGAGTGCTCCTCTCTGTGACCGGTGGAGGTGGATGAATTGACAAGCTCATGGTAGAGGACGGTACATGTGTTTGTATTATGCTTAGTTTTGTATCGGACCCCATATATTTGGGCAATATGACTATATATTTAGGGATTTTAGGACTTATGCATTTTGGAAACTACAGGTTACGTGATGTATCTATGATGGATGGGTGCCCTAAAGCATATGTTGTTGTACTTGATATGTACTTGTGGTATGTGATTTATTACTATATTATTATTATCGATGTGGAGGGTGTTAACTTTGGAGCATTCTAATAATCATCTGCAGGGTGTGTAAGCCTCAAAGTGCCAGAACATGACGAGGAGCAATTAAGGAACGCAAGACGTATTTGGTTGCAGTTGTATGTGTGTGATAGAAGAAGATGGAATGGATGGGCATACAATTCATACTGCTTGAAGGGTCCAAGTGAAGACTGCATGTTAGAGTTTGGACGCGATGATGTTTCTGTGTATTTAATTTTCATCTACGTGGTATGTAGAACAAGTGACCATGACCCAATATTTACTTTACTGCAAGATCACTATCATCTAAGAATAAAGTTACCTAGCTCAAAGGTTGAAACTAAATCATGCATCCTCATTATGAAAACCTTAACCTCTTAGCTACATGTGAGGTGTTGCTTCCATGTAGCTCAAAGTGATCATTGTATCTGTAAAGTCATCCTCTTGGTTGCTGGAGAGTGCTCATATTAGGAGTTTTAAGAGTATGAGCATTCCTATAGTAGTAGTATGATCAACACGCATTATGTATGTAAGTCCTGCAAGTTACCGTCTTAAGCCTCCTTGAGGGTTGCAATCCGCTTCTATAAAGTTTAAATCCTGGTAGTCCAACGAATAGCTTTGCGAATTATAGCATCAAGATTTAGTCCATTCTTCAGGTAGAATTTGGGTGATACAGTATCTAAGGTGGTATGGCATTCCTCCTAATGTGCAGGATTTATTGTGCCTAGAGTAGATAGTAAAACATTTAAACATGCAATAAGCACTACTTTTACTTGTAAGAATGTGAGACTTAGTAATAATTATTCTAATGAACTTAGGACATGAATACATGGAGACCGGAGGATGAACAATGAACAAAAGCTGCATTTTTAGTGGCTACACCGAAATTATATAAGGGTATGATGAAATGAGAAAGGGATAGAGCATTGGAGCCCTTGAACAGGGGTGACCGTGCAAACTGTAAAGAGGAAGGCCAGCCTAATTAGATTCAGCCGGCCATTTGAGAAGGCTCATTCATGATCATTGGACTACCAATGAATTCAAACAACTATTTGAGAAGAACAAGAAGAATAGACTGGCGAACAAGGACAGTGATTTAACCCATTATGGTAGGGGATTAGTAAGAACAAAAATCCGTATATAATGTCTGGAATAAATAGAAGATTATTTCTTTAGTTAATTTAATTATCAGTCATGGGAGGGTATGTGCCTTGGCATGTTTTGTCTGACCACAAACACCAGGAGGACAAAGGAAAGGGACCCTATGCAGACAAGAAGTCTGAGGAAATGATTGTAAGTGCTAACCTTTATTTACATTAATCTTGTCTTGCTTTGGTGCACCTTGTCTTGCTTTCATGGTGTGTGTTATATTTTCTGGATAAAAGGGACCATGTTACCTGTATAGATATATAGAACGAAGAAAAAATATGGGTTAGAGAACCTTCTATGAATGTTTTATTTTGTGGGAGAAGGGTCTATGTGAAGACCAAGTAGGTTCTACTTGATGACTGAAAAAATGTGTTGACGATGAATTATGAATGTTCTAGAACTTGAGTGTGATGTATTCTCGATTATTTTATTGCACATGTCAATTTATTCAAGTTGTGTAAAATTTTTTTAATGTCTTGGTTATATGAGAGATTCTATCGGATTGATGCATACTTACCTTTATTCTTTGTTTTTTTTAATAATTTTGTTGATTGGTCAAAGAATGTTAATTGTTGTTTTCGACGTGATTTGATTGATGACAATGTTATATCAGGATACAAAATCAATGGAAGATGTTTTGAAATTGTCATTCGGATTGTAGAAGTTGATATTAACTGCTTTTTGACCCAACATAGTTACAAAGGGGATTTGATGGCAGGATCTTGCGGAAAGGGTCAACAGACATTGTGGCTTAACTTTTTGTCTATTTTCATTTTATGTTTAGTGTTGCTTTTCAAGTTTTTCACTACTGTATATGGGCAACTGAACAAGTGTAAAGTGTTTGAAGCCAACCAAATTGAGAGAGCGTGTAAATATGATGATTTTGTGTGATGAAATGTGTAAATAAAATATTCTTGGTTATTTTACTGCATATGCCAATTTATACAGGTTATGTAAAAATTTTTCAATGTCTTAGGTATAGGGGAGATTTTGTCAGATTGTCCTAGGATTAGAAGTCTATTTTGTTACATACTTTGGTTTAATAGTTTGATTATCTACTTTTAATTATTCATGGTTATGGAAAATGAATCTATTTTTTAAAAGTTTTAGAACTTTTAAAAATTATTGATTGAATCTATTTTTTACTTGTTGAATGTGTGTGTGTGTGTGTATGTGCGTGTGTATATTTAGACAAATTTTGGATGCTATAATATATTTGCTATTGACAAGTGGTTTTAAGCTAACAAGCTATGAAAGTTTTTTCTACTCTTACCACATTGAGTCTACTTACATTACTCACCTTTCTTCCTAGCCACTATTCGTTGACCCTAAAGCCTACCACTTTGCAGTGGAAAAACCAAATAATAATCGATATTATGACTTGGGTTCTGCTCTCATTGTAGTTCGCCAACATCCTCAATGGCTCTCAAAAAATTCTCATGGCTCTACTTCTATCCCATCTGATTATGCCAGCTCTGGTTCCTAGCCAGCCTCACATTAACGAGCGTTTGCTTCGCCATATTGAAGAGCTAGGGACTCGCGAGCATGACACATAGACAGAGATGATGAGATTGTGGCAAGAGGCTGAGGAGAGAGAGCGGTAGATGAGGGAGGAGATTGATGATACATATGGTCGCCTCATCAAGTCACTTGATGAGAGGGAGCAGTGCATGAGAAAGTGGTGGACACAGGACACTGATAGACAAGATGAGGTCATGCTTTGCTAGATGTTTCTCATGGTTAAATATGCTTGTCATGGCCCTAACAAGTCATCTACATTGAGACCTGACCGACCAGATCGTCCTAGGGATCCTTCTCATTAATGTTGTTTTGAAATGTACTGATTATATTTAACATATTGATGCATTTGATAAATAATTTTTATTTAGCTTAGATTCAATTAATGGTATTATAATTGGTTAAGTGCTATTTAAATTTTTGTGTTGTTAGTTAATTTATTGTGTTTAACAAGAATTTACAAAATAAAATAAAATAAATGTTCATTTTCTATTTTCTTCATTTGTGACAGATTTGCAATCGTCTGCGGCCACAGTGTGACTGGGTTTGTGGTCGGGAATCCACCTTGCAACCACATTTGCGACCGGATTTACAACTACAATTCTGGTTGTAAAATTTTTAGCAATTGACTATGCGCCCATATATTCGGTCGCAATATTTGAAACCATAAAGTGTTAGCTTTTTCAGGTTTCAAAATTTACAACTAGATGATTTTTCGGTCACAAAAGTCATTAGCAACCCCATCTTCTACGACCGCTTCTTCCGGTCGCAAAAAATTTTAGCGACCGTATTTTGGGTCTTTAATGACCACAATTTTGGGTTTGAATTGAACCTACTAATTTGCATTCACTCGAATTTATTTCGGTTTGAACTTGAGCTTGTTTAATTTTTATTTATCAATACTCTTATTTTGTATAATTAACATTATGATGTCTCAATTTAGTATAGTTATCCTCATAAAATAATATAACAATACATTAAAATTTTAGATTTTTATGTATAATTTATACTATGCCATGCACTTTTAATATTTTCGTTAAATATTTTGGAAAATTCACTCAGATTATCTAATTAAATTTTTGTTCTTTTATACAATCAAGCTGCCCGGAGGGTTGAGTCCACTAGGTCGAAGTCCTTAGTCGTTAAATTTGGGTTTGGGTGAGCTTTAAATCAAAGTTATTTTTGGGTCAAGCGCCCGAACATAAATAAAAAAATCAACGTACGGGTACATCCCGCCATATATTACATTACCTGCATTCGAGCCAAAATTTCCTGCGCCGCTTTATTCTTTGTGCAACCAATGTTGGTAAAAATCAGCTTTATTATGATTTAAATAATTTAAACAGTTTAGGATTGGATGCTTGGTAAGTTCTTAATAACTGTTTTAAGATGACGCATAACTGCCCAAATCAGATTCATTGGATGTAAATTTAATGCCCAAGAATATTTTAAAACTCGACCATGACTCAGAAAAATTTGCCGAGTTGGATTGGGTCGGTGAGGGACTCAAGCTCGGTGCAAAACTCTAATAATGCAAAACTCAGACCTTGACTTGATTGATTTGGTAGATGAATCCAAAGTTTTAACGCAATTTGCTTAACTCGAAGTTAACTCATCGAGTTAGACAAAAGAGAAAACATAATATAGAAGGGGAAGAAAAAGATGAGGTGACCAGCAATTTTAAGTCCTTCGGAGGAGCCTATTGCACTCATCTGTTCCCTCTACTCGTTGAAGAAATAGGAGTTTACCATGAGACCTTGTTCTCCTTAAAAAGTCATCGAGAAGATGAGACTCCTTTACACAACTAAGGACACCACGAAGATTTTTATTTTGATCAAGGAGAGAAGACTCCTCTATACCACAAGCTCAGCTTCCTAAGCTTTGGCTCAACAAACCTGCAGTATCCTGGCCTAAGCTTGATTATACGAGAGTGAATGTAGTAGAATATTGGTTTGAAGAGGGGTCACATATTGTGTTTATAATTGAGAAGGTGAATTGATGGACTTGAACACCTAACAACATTCCCCTTGGCCCTTATTTATAGGCAAAATCACCATATTCATGAATACAAGTCATTGTCGAAAGGAACTCTCCGAAACAGTTATACAATGTAGAGCTTTTATTAAATAAAAAATAAAAAATTAAAATAACATTTGGGCTGAAAGCTCTTATGTAGAGCTTTTATTTGCACATTTTTTGCGGTAGAAAGCTTTTGGTGTCTTCCATACTTCTAAAAAGTCTCATATAAATTTCATTTACGTTTAAAATAATAGCCTTGAAAGTTAAAAAGTTGCATTAGTTTTAACTGTAACCGAAAGATGTTCAGGAGAGTTTCATTTTTTATAAGAAATTCTTTTTATGTCTCAACTTGCTTAAGGAGGTTTGGGGACAAAAATAAAAGGCAAACTTGCTTATAGAGATTCTTTAAGGTCTCATCAAAATTTTACGACCAACACCTGTCTTACAATACAGTCCCATGGTCTCGCCTTTCCGGTGTGTGTTCTATCAATGTACATAATAATATTAAAACATAAATAATAATCACTTAACTAAATGCTAGCAAAGAGTCATCATTTCTTAGCTCTTAATTGACTAGGCACATCTAAACAAATTACCTCTATTTTTAAGAGGGCTAAGTACTTCAGTTTTATAATTTTTAATCTATAAACTAATTATGAGACTGCATCTATTAGCCCATTATAGTTTATATTTTCATCATAATAACAATAAATATTAAATAGTGGCAATAATTGAATGCATAAATAATTATATATAATTAAAACTTGTTAGATATTTATTTTGATTAATTGTATTCATTACTATAAAATTTATATTTAAGACTCCCGTATACTTTTGAGCCGACTCTAGTTCATGAATAATATCCCAATCAATTTAAATTTCAAGTTTTTAAACGACATTATTGGGCGGGCAGAGATGACACTACCACCAGCTCCACTATTTCACTATAACCCCTAATTCCCGATTGACCTATTCCATAATAAATAGTAACCTTTCAAATCAATTTTGTTGGAAGGATATTAAATAAAATTAAATGCGTGATTGAGCCACAATATGAAATTGAATAGAATGAAACATTTAATTCAGCTTCTTTGATTATTTAAAATGAGCCACTTGAGATCACTAATACAAAAATCGGTCGAATTCACTCAGAATCGGCCAATTTATATCGGATTGGAAGGTTTCCGATCCGAAAAAGTGGGTAAATCGGCTTTAATAAGAATTGGTCCATATGAATCAACCGATTTTGGAATCGACCGATTTAAGCCCATTTCGGACGGCGACCGGGGACGGGGTGGGAGGACAGGATGAGGCGGTGGCGAGGGTGGCGCAACGAGGGGAGCGGGCGGTGGGCGACAGCGAGTGAGTGGGACAGAATACGAAGGTGTGGTTGGCGGCATGGGGGGGGATTGGGCGGCAACAACGGCGAGGAACGCAGGAGACGGTCGGGGCCGAGGTGGAAGGGGTGGTGGCATGGCAGTCAGAGGTGGCGGTGATGGAGTAGGGCATGTTGGGGGGAATGAATTGAGGAAAAAAATATAGTCGGTGATATTCTTGTAATTATAAGTTGACTCGTTTACAACTTCGACTCGAGTAAAAAATAATAACTGGTTTCAAATAATTTAAAAAAAATCCAAAAAAATATCATAAAATATCATACACACAATAATATCAAAATGATATCAATACCTAACTTTTATAAATTTATGTTATGAGTTGTTAAATTATTGTATATGACTGATTTAACTGAACCAATTCTTTACCAGATCGATTTGATTTGATTCAATGACTCTCTCTAAAATTAATTCCTATTCTGATTTTTACAACTATGCTTGAAAAAACCCATAGCCGCATGGCCAAAGTCATAGGTGTTTTGACTATTTAATTTTCCCTTTCCGTAGAGGACTATGCAAGGAAAAATTAGCACTATGAGCTACGAAGAAAACATCTACTATATCACACCACCTCTAGAACATCATTTTCGTCTTCGTTTTTCCCTGACCTTTTTTTTTACAATTCTTGGGCTTTTCTAATGGATAAGGATTGATTTTTGAGCGTCACATAGGACGTCCTTGCATATGCATTGCGCTAGTTACACACTACATGACATAAATAATAGGTCCCGCAAATGCGTCTACTGCCAGTTTTAACATGGCTTCAAATGTACGTTGGAAAAGAAAAAACACAGCTTCGAATTTTGATATTTTTAAAAAAACATAGCTATTTAGAAGGGCCTCGTAAAATTATGAATCCTTTTCTCTCTAAAATAAATATGAATCCTTTAATTTAACAGTAAAGGATGCACAAACTGAACAGTAAGACACCAGTCGTGATCTTGAATTTTATATTTTATGTTTTGTTCAATGAATCATATTAATATATATATTAGCTACAACACTTACATTTTTCTATTGGCAAGCTATATTTTTTATTTTGATCAATTTAACATGTCCTCTTCCTCAAAATCCATATACATAATTATAAAAATAAGTAGGGTACTTATATATTTTTTAAATCAATCTAATGCTTTTAACCTTTTTATCTTAATTATTAGAATCTTAGTAATAAAAATTATTTGTAAATTATTTTTAAACCAATGCATTTTCTAAAAAATCTAAAAATAGGCGATATTAAAATATAGTTACAATGCATAGGATCTAAATAGTTAAATCCTCACCTTATAATTTTTCCTTTGTTGATCAAATCCCCTGAACCTGGAAAACGTACTCAGCGGCCTGATTCGTCATCAGAGCCGAAGAAGATGAGGAGAACTCACTGGTCTCTTATTTTGCAAGCTTGGGGGCTTATTTTCTGGTGACTTTTATGGCCAACTCTGGCCATCCCATGTCCGTCCAAGAGTACCGGCATGAAGCCCTTGCATCCCTCAACTGATCCGGCTCCGTCCCGACTTCATCGAAGTTCGACTCCACCAAAATCCGACCCTAGGATTGTTGCCGGGCTCATAACAAGGTTGGTCACATAAAAACGTATTGCAAAAAATTAACAAGGGATATGCAACATGACAAGATAAAGGACCAAGAACAACAAAATGATAAAGTCAATTCTATTAATTATGGAAATGACTTAGTACTTTTTACTTCTTGTAATGATGAGTGCTTTTGCAAGACGGATAATTCAAGTTGGATTGTAGATTTTGGAGCTTCGTTCCATGCAACATCATGTAGAGAGCTCTTCACTACCTATAAATCAGAAAATTTGGGAATGGTGAAGATGGGAAATGGTAACACATCACGTGTTGTTGGCATGGGAGATGTGCATATGGTGACTAGTTTGGGTCACAAATTATTTTTGAAGAATGTGAGACATATTCCAAGTTTGATGGAAAATATATTGTCTTTGGACAAATTGGATGATATTGGCCATGGTTCTCAATTTGCTAGAGGAGTATGGATGTTATCTAAGGGTGCACTTATCATTGCAAAAAGGGAAAAATATGGCAGCTTGTACAAGACATTATTTCGATATGTCAAGAGTGGAAGTACTCTTGATGGGTCTCCTAAGCAAGTATGACATCGACGGGTTGGTAATAAGATTCTTGGTAATGATCATACTCATGATAGAAGGAAAGTTGTTGTCAAGTTGGAAGATGAAAATAAGCTATTTTCCAAAACCCGAGTGATGGGTTAGTAAATATGTTTGAAGAGAAGTTGATCCTAAATGACAAAAAGTAAAGTCGTAATTCTTTCCCCAAGAGGGTGGGGAAGATGTGCCAGAAGTTCCAATCATGGGAGATAAATTGCATTCCACATGAGTCGGGAGGTGAGAAGTGTTAAAATATTTCCCTCCTCATGTGTTGGTGGTCAGCAAGCGATCGACAATGGTTCTTCAAGTTTGAGCTTGGCTTGCCTACATCGATTGTGGATCTTTCCTTCATGGGTTGCACCTGATGATTTGAAGAGGAGTTTACCGGGTGCGTGCCATCTGAACGATGATGGTTTCGGGCCACGCCCAATGTATGAAGGGGAGTGGTTGGATTTGTCCCACATCGGTCGTAGAGAGTTATTGGTGACTTGTATATAGGCTAATGGGAAAGCCTTGATTCTTGAGCTAGCTTTTGGATTAAGAGAGGCCCCTGACACCTATTGCGAGTTTCTTTTGGTTGTTTAAAGTCCTTTTTGGGGGCCTGAAGGGCCCAACAGTGGTTTCAGAGCTTGGGTGGGGCCCAAAGGGCCCAACACTATAACTGTCTATACTGCCACTCGTCGCAAAAAGCTACACAAGCCACAATGATATCACTATTGTCGGGGAACTTTTTGGCGACACCGCTGCCGGTAGCTGCCATCTCCAGTCACTAGACCACCTCCGATTGACTCCACTAGCTGAGTTTTAAATAGTGGATTCTGGGCACTGTCTCTATAACCCGGCTAGCCAATCCAATGTTTTACTTGTGGGTTGTTGTTGGCATGATCCGATTAGCACGCAGTCTATCCGGTTTGAGCATTCCAATGCAAAGAAGATCCTTGTATGTTGTTGTAGGCTTGGACATTAGGCGTGTCCACAATTGAGTTTTATTGTCGACCCCAATTGCCAAGCCAATGGTTTGAGTAGATTAGGGCGGTGTTCGCACATGTTTTGTGTGTGTTGCATTTTTTGTGTTACGCTAGATTTAGAATCATGTCGCATGTATTCGAGTGTTCTTCTTAACCCTAGTCAAGCCTCAGCCATCTTGAGCCTCCCCCATCATTTCCCCTTCATTTTCCCCATTTTCTTCTTCATGTTCCCTATTTTTGCTATGGCGGCATGTTGCCAATGCAAAAGTGCCACCCTAGTGTCGTTGCACCATGCACATTTGCATCTATGTTCTTTGGGAAAGGCACCCTTGCACTAGTGCAAAGTGGGCAGGGGTTTGAAACCCCCACCGCCGGCCTATTTCCCCATTCCACTCCTCCTCTCACGTTGGCCACCGTCGCCCTCCCTCTCCAGCCTCCGTCCACCTCCGTAACTCCTCCTTTCACCTTCCCTTCCCCTCTCCTTCCCCCTTCTCATCTTTTCCCCACGAGGTACATGTCTTCTCCCCTATTCTTTTCGTATTTTGTGCACGATCATGATGTTTGCATGTAGACTTTGTGATTAGGCATGTAGATTTCCAGCAATTCGTGTCATGGGCTCTCTACCTCCATGACGCTCTTCATGGTCGGAGCGTAGGGGAGTAGATGAGAACCTGGCGCCGGGCGACCTCAGCTGGGACTTTCCGTCGGCGAAGGCGGCGGCGACGGCGGCGGGGTCGGAGAGGTGGCGGTTGTGGCGGAAGCCGGCGGAGGTGCGGTGCTTGGCGTACTCGCGGATGTTGTAGTCGGAGAACTTGCGGGCGGTGCGGAGGAGGGAGCGGCACAGGGAGAGCACCTCCGACCTCGTGGGGGACGCCATGGCCGCCCTGGGTATGTCACAAGCAAGAGGCCGAAGCATCAAATTTTTTATATTCAATATAGTTCGGTTATTAATTAATTAGGTTTAATTTTTATATTTTCTTTAGATAAACCAAATTTCGAAAGGTATACCCCTATATATTTAAGTTTGAAGTCAAACCGAACCAAATTCATTTAGATAACCTAACTTTTTTCAAAACTAAATCTAAAACTTATATTGTAGGTTCATTATCATAAAATTATTTTATTTTTGTGATGCTTTTTTTGTTCAATATGATAGGGACGTTTAAGATTACTTATCAAATAATTATGTAGTTAAAATAATAATATAACTTTGATTAAATTATTAAATAAATCTATTTTTTCATAATTTATGATGTAATTCGATTATTTGACTATTGAACCCATTGAAACTAACATA
Organism: Piper betle; assembly: GCA_033002965.1. Lineage (NCBI taxonomy): Eukaryota > Viridiplantae > Streptophyta > Magnoliopsida > Piperales > Piperaceae > Piper > Piper betle. The sequence continues at coordinate 76,611 of JAURVB010006829.1, forward strand.
TTTCACCAAATAGCATTTCTAGTTTCAAAGGCCTTTAAATGCCTTCGATGAAAATTTTCATTAATTTATCGGTCAGAGCACTTTTCAAAAAGTTTTAAGTATATTCTGGTTATCAAAAGTTCTACATTAAGGGGTGGGCATCGGTCGGACAAAAGTCGGACAAGTTATTGTCCGTGTCCGTCCAAAATTCTGTCGGACAAAACTTGTCTGACCGAGTTAATGTCCGACTTGTCCGTCGTGCCCGGACAACGTCCGTGGACCGTCCGAAATTATACCCTAATTATTAAAACTAACCCTACTTACCAATATAATCCTCCACCGCCGCCATCCCCCACAGCCCTTTTCGCCGCCCTCCCCCGACCTCTGCCGCCCTCCCCCGCTCCTCCTGGTCGCTCGCCCTCCCCCGACCTCCGCTGCCCTCCCCGGCCCTCTCCCTGATCACCGCCCTCCCCGACCTCCGCCGCCCTCCCCCGCCCTCCTCCTGCCCTCCTCCACCCTCCCTCGCCCTCCGCCGCCCTCCGCCCTCCCTTTCCTCCTGTCGCCGCCCTACCCCAACCTCCGCCACTGCTCGACTCCGTCGCCGCCTGCCTCCGCCACCTGCCTTTGCCACCGCCTGCCTCCGCCGGTCCGCCACCCTCTGCCTCCGCCGGATTGCTGCTCTTTGCCGCGGTGTTGATTATTTTATATTTTAAAAATACTTATAAGGTTAATAATTATTAAGTTAATCATTATTTATAATTAAATAAATGCAAAAAAATTATAACGACGAAACTGGGTAGTGTTTGAATTATAAAAATTTGTGTAATTATTTGGTGAAGGAAGCTTGCATCTTGAAGGGAATAAGTATTAAATACAAATTGATATATTTTTTGAGAGATGGATCATATAAATTTTTTACTAAATGTAAATGAGCAAAGTGGAGGTCGAAAAGATAAAAAGAAATTGATTGCTCGGGGCATCACGGCAACGCTGCGGCGGGGCCTGGTGGCGACGATTGGCGGCAGGGCGACGTCGGCGATGGCGGCAGCGGCGACGAAACGGGGGCAGCGCGGCAAGGGTTTGGACGGGGAAGAGAAAAAGGGTTGGGGGGTTTGAGCGATGGCAATATCGTAAATAAGATTTGACTCGAGTCGACTCAACTGCGTCCCGAGTCAATAATAATAACTAACTCGAAATAAATCCTAAAAAATCCATAAAATAGAAAAAAAATTATAAAATAAAACAAACACTACAACATCACAATGACATGCTTTATAACTAATAACCCACCCAAATTCCTTGTAACGTGTCCTAACGCGGTAAACGACTTAAAATCAATTTTACGATCCACTATATTAGAAGAATAGAACATTTCCTATTTGTCGTTATTGTAAAAGAAGTTTGAAGAACTGAAAGTTATGAAACTACTCATTTATAAAAGCATATTGAAATAAAATATCCTAATTTTAAAATAAAGAGGATATAAAACATGAGTAATTAACTTTTTGTATTTTTCATGTAGGTGAGCTGGACGAAGAATCAATTATTAGAATATTTTATATTTGAAGTAAATGTAATATTGGACTACATTTTGATGCCAATGATTATTTTAAAGTTTTTATACATTGATTATCTTTTGTTTGACTATAAAAATTGAGAGCATATTAACTAAATTGTAAGTGGTTTGATATGATTATTAATGCGAATGTATAGTTCTAAATTCCTAAATATAAGAGTGACTTTTATCCTTTTTATATGTATGTCATTTTTAGATATTTAAGATATTAAATATCAATTTTATGTATAAATTTAATTAATTTTACTGTATATTTATATTTTAAAATTTTTATAAACTATAATATTAGTGTTATAAATGTTGAAGACATTATATTATTGATATAAAATATCGGACATTCGGTCGGTCATTCGGTCGGACAAAAAATGTCCATGTTTGGTTTGTTTTAATTCGGTCAAATTCGGTCGGTCAAATTCGGTCAGACATGCTTCGGACGTCGGACGGACGGACAAATTCGGACGTCCGTGCCCACCCCTAGTTGTATACCTCTTGTAGAGGGTTCTTCTCAATGGGAATTCCTGTACCCTTACACCTGCAATAAAAATCAAAACCACCCTTAATAAGTTTTCCATTTCCCAGGTTTATCTTCTAACATTTATATATTATCAATTTTGCTTGCAACAGCGTGCCATTTACATCAACTTCTTCAACAACTAGCTTGAACTTTAATTAGCGGAGCTTGGAAAGAAAACAAACACTTTCAATGAGTTCAATGCTGGCTTGCAAAGCTGTCCTCGAGGATGTCCTCCCTTCACCCTCCTGGTGTGACAAAATTGGTATGCACCAATGGCAATTTCGGTGTCTCTTGAACCATCTCATGATCTTTGGCTGATGTTGGCTGATCCCAGAACAACATAAACATCATCTACGTTCATCCCCTTTGCATAGACATGAATCATGAGCCTCCTAAACGTTTGAGGCAGCTCGCACTGCATTATATATACCGAGCATGCTATTAGAAATAAATAGTAATAGGTGTACAATATTATCTGTTAGGTTTGTCCCACATCGGTCGTAGAGGTTGTTAATGACTTGTATATAAGCTAATGGGAAAGCCTTATTCTTTGAACTAGCTTTTGGATTAAGAGAGGCCTGTGACACCTATTGCGAGTTTTCTTTAGTTGTTTAAAATCTCGGAGCTTGGGTAGGGGCCCAAAGGGCTCAACAAGTGGTATCGAAGTCAAGTTCGAGCCGGGTTTGCCTACGCCGATTATTGTTGTTTCCTTTATGGGTTCCATCTGATGATTGTGATTGCCTGGCAACTGGGTTTGTTGTTGTTTCCTTCCCTTTGGGTTCCACCTGATGATTGCTAGGTGGGTACTGGGTTTGTTGTTGTTTCCTTCATGGGTTCCACCTGATGATTGCCCAGTGGGTGTTGTTTCCTTTATGGGTTCCACGGGTGTTGTTTCCTTCTTGGGTTCCACCTGATGATTGCCCAGTGGGTGTTGTTTCCTTTATGGGTTCCACCTAATGATTAGCCCAGTGGGTACTGGGTTCCACCTGGGTTTGTTGTTGTTTCCTTCTTGGGTTCCACCTGATGATTGCCCAGTGGGTATTGGGTTCCACTTGATGATTACTGGGTTTGTTGTTGTTTCCTTCATGGGTTCCACCTAATGATTGCCCAGTGGGTGTTGTTTCCTTTATGGGTTCCACCTGATGATTGCCCAGTGGGTATTGTTTCCTTTATGTGTTACACCTGATGATTGCCCAGTGGATACTAGGTTCCACCTGATGATTGCTAGGTGGGTACTGGGTTTGTTGTTGTTTTCTTCTTGGGTTCCACCTGGTGATTTCCCAGTGGGTATTGGGTTCCACTTGATGATTGCTAGGTGGGTACTGTCTAATTTAAAAGAAAGAGATTGTCAGGCGTGGGAGTTGTCAGACGATGATTTAAAAGAAAGGGAGCTCTTAAAAGAAAGGAGTTGTCAAGCGTGGGAGTTGTCAGACGATGATTTAAAGGGAAGGGAGTTGTCAGGCCCACCTGATGATTGCTAGGTGGGTACTGTCTGATTTAAAGGAAAGAGAGTTAGAGAGTTGTCTGATTTAAAGGAAAGAGAGTTAGAGAGAGTTGTCAGGCGGGGGAGTTAAGGAAAGGGAAAGGGA